>BPLR01012543.1:0-100268 GCA_021605095.1 Caerostris extrusa
TTGCCACGTTAAACTGTAGGTCCCGGTCTGTTTAGCCCAAAGAGTGCATAAGATGATCGTAGAGCGACAAACTAAACCAAACCATATAAAGTTTTGTAGATCGAAAAAATACATATTCTAATAAGGATTCTAAAAAATTTTTCATTTTTTCAGGTATGTTTTCCCGTTGTTTAAGATTTCCTACATGTGGTTCTCTACTATTGGTGCTATGACGACCCTTATCGTTGGATATTTGGCCAGCTATTTTTCAGTAAGTAAAACTACGTTACTATTAATATAAGCACAGAGTAATAAAAAAAAAAAAAAAAATGGCTTTTATTTCACACATGTGCATGTAGTTTTTGCAATAGCATTTTTTTATGCATTTGTTCTTAAAATTAAATACACGGTAGTGACATCATAATTTAAGAAGTATAATTATAAGCCATGTGGATAAAAACTAATCGAATACATCAAAAGGATCCAGTTACCGATTTCTTTGTTAATTATCATGTGAACATGATGTTGTCCTGGTTTAGGGGTTCATGTCGCAATCCAAAAATTACAGCAAACAAATAAAGTGATATTCCAAATTCGCAAATTTTGGCGGGGAAAATGGTAGTTTGGGCCCCTTAACTCTTGAAATGATTCGTGAATAGCGTTAATCTTCAGGAATTTTCTGGAGAATTTGGCTTTTGTTGAAGTGTTTTTGTAGTATGGTTTTGAAGCACTTTTCACGTTTTGGCTTTGGAATTTTAAACATTTGTATATCCAATGGCTATAAGTACTCGTAGTGCGTTGATCAATTCCTTCTTCTTCAAGTTTCATATTTATCACTTTTGGCATTTTCCATGCCTATTGAGCGGTAGAGTGCTTATTATTGTATTTGAAATACTTCATTCTTCATTTATGCCTAGATTTTTCAAACTTTTGATATATTCTTTTGGGTATTGAATGTGATAACATTTCTTGTAGAATTTGGAATACTTTATTCTTCCTTTACGACAAGATTTATCTTGCTTTTGTATATTCTTTTAGAGATTCTTGAACAATTCATTCTTCACGAAGTTCTTAATCTATTCAACGTTGCTATATTCATATGACTGTTTGAATTTGGCCCTTTTTGTAGTATTCCAATCAATTGCTTCATATATCTCGTGCATTATTAAACATTGGCCTATTCCTGAATTTATTCATCCGTTCTCCAATGTTCACACATGATAAGTTGAAATTTGCCGTGCAGATTTCAGTTTTTTTGTTGATTTCTAACTTCACTTAATTGATGTCCAACTTTCATATGTGTACACGTTTTGATTATCATTTTTGCTTTTAGCAAAACCTTCCCATTTGGAGGGGCATCTGCTGAATCCGATCGCAAGAAAGCTATTCCTCAAGGAAGAGAAATGTAAAAAGGATATCCTAGTAAGTATTTTTGAGACATTTAAATTCAAGTAAATGCGTTTTGAAAAAGAATTAAAACTCTCAATTTTTATGTGAATCTCTCGCATACTAACAATATAATATATAATATATCTCGCATACTATCAAAAGTAATTTAAAGAAGGGATTTTCATTTCCCACAAGTGAGTTAGTTTTTGCATAAAACCAGGTGTAAGCATATTTTGCAAGATGCAACTTGTAAGAGATATTTAATTTCCTTTTAAATTTCTTATAGTTTTTACTGATGGAGGGAAGAAAATTGGGCTTTTCTATGGGAAGTTGAATTATTGTTTATCTATAGTTTTTATACTGATACTACTTTATTTATAGTTTTATAATACTCTCCCATATTATTTTAAGCCACAGGAAAAAAATTTTTTTTTTTTACTGTTTTATTTTTATCGCGTCTTGAGGTAACAATTTTTATTTTTAATCACTGACATTTTCTTGTAAAGATATTAAATATATATTAAACTATAAGGATATTAATTTTGTATAAACTATAAAAAATTAACGGAAAATTATTTACTCATCATAAATATTTTTAATTTAGTATAATGAACTTGTTACATAAATCGGAACTGCCAAGTACAGAATGCCATAATTAAAGTATAAGTGTTTGGATATCAATTTATAAAAATTTTTAGAAACAAATGAAAAATCCATTTCGTATGCATGCTATTTTAAGCCACAGGGAATTGATTTAAAAGGAAAAAAATAGTTTACATTTTCAACATCAGTAAAATGGAACTCCACAATAAATTAGACATAATAAAAAGGAACTCTCTCCGTAATTCACTGATATTTAACAGACATTTTGAAACTGAAATATTTTTTTAGAATCTATATTTCATTTTTTACATTGAGTTGCTTTTTCTTCGACATTTGGAATTAATTTATTGGTCTTACTATTCAAAACTGGTATTTTACAATTTTTCTTTTTCGTTTTGTAATTTACTTTACAAAGTATGTTCATGTTTTTCTGACGCATGTTGCATCATGGTCATTCTCGTTAGAACGCTATCGATTGCAGAATACAACTTGTTTCTGACGCAATGTTTATATTGGTGAAATTGTCCATGTTTTGAGGAATATGCGAGACATTTAAAATGAAGCCACAACACAACGATAGATTCAGTGATGGATTTAGGCTTAGGCCCGGGCCTACGCCATAATTTTCGTGGCGGCAAAATCGATTCTGTTTGTGATCTGATCGATTCTGAAGTGTTCTGTTGAAATCGATTTTGTTTTTATCAACTGTAAGACTGGATTTTCATGCTTCTTTTCTTGCTTTGATAACCTCAAGATGTCAATATTTATTGAGGGTTGAGTTATTTTTTAAAGTAATTAATCGTGTAAGTAGTAAAATTTAAAAAATCTAACAAATAGGTACTAAAAAATTTTTCGTTAAGTATAGCATTTATGTATTGAGGTTAGATTTTCATAAATTTTTCTTAAAAAATCTAAATGTAGCATTTGTTTGCTCATCATTATATGAGGGCGTCAAATTAACTTGGGCCTATGCGCCATCGAACCTAAATCCGTCACTGGATAGATTATGAGGTTAAAGAATTTATCATGTGGTTTTTGAATTATTTGAGATTTAGAATTTTTAAGCGCATCTTTAATCCCATACCGTTTAACGAAAAGAGTAAAAAATTTTCTATTGTCACTAAAACTTGAGTCAATTGAAGATTTGTAGAATTAAAACTTACTACAGACATAGACATCTCTGTAGACCCTGTTTAGAAAAATACATATGACAAGACTTAAAAAGTCGTAGACTTTAGTAAAATGGATTTTCTGCTTGCATTAGTGAGTGCATAAGTCTTTCAGTATTTTAAATTAATGATTTTTTAATGTATGGTTTTTAAGATTTTTGCGTTTTTTGAATCATTGTTTTTCTTACCTCTGAGGAGGAACTCTAGTTTATTTGTAAGAAAAACTTCCATTTCATTTCATCATTTGTTTGGCTCAGCTCATTTAAGATTGCCTCTTGTGCCATTAAAAAACACCGACTACATAAAAAAAATTCCTTTTCTTATGCTTTATCCCTATTTAGCAGTCCTTTTTATCTAAAATTAGCCTACAGCGCCACTTTTAAACGTGGTGTCGAATATATAAACTATTTTTTTCTTCATAAATTGATTACCGAGGGTTTAAACGGTACGTATCCGAAATAGTATTGTGCCATCAAAGTACATTCTTTTCAAATGAGCTCTAAACATCTGTACATTAGTTAAGGCCTTAAGGTGTATTTATATGACCCTATGGACGGGACTATCCGTTTTCAGGTAGCTTGTTCCAATGTCTCCAGGCTCCTCCTCCCGTGTTTTCCCATCCAATTTGTTATGACCTTGCCGTGGTGAATGGGCTTTCCACTCACAGTGTCACAACTGTCCAATGACTAGGTAGTCATTTTTCCGTCAAGAAACCGAAACAATCGAACACATTAAACACTACAGTTGGTTTAATGTGGAACTCGCGTCAAATACATTGCCATTTCGATTCGAAATATCAGTTGCAGCCAAATCCACTTTCTTTATGCCGCTTGCAGTGCCATCTATTGATGCACTTTGGAACTACCGTACCGTTACCCTTTTTCAAATATTTTCAGTTCAAATTTGAACTCATTGTGACGAGTGGTTCTTTTTACAGCATTTTGAAAGTGGGGCTTTAATTATAATCACCCTGTATGTAATGTAAGTATGTGTGTCCCCATTAAAGCGTACAATTACGTTTATTTCATAAAAATGACTAAGTCAGTTAAAATGTGTAATAGATTAGACGTGCTTGTGTAAACTCTTACGGAGAGAGTACCGTTGTTCCGCACCATTACAAAATGTGAAGTATTTGCATTTATTTCAGCTTCCTGAGATTCACAGTGCATCAACGGGAATCCAGATCAAGAATGAAAAAGAGTGCGCGAACGGCGTGCCCTTACTCCGAGGTGTAGAGACCTGAACCAACTGTTCCAAGTTCGTAACTCGTTTCCTTGAGAACACCCGAGTGCTTTATACGAATCATTTCATGGATTCACCATTTCATGTTAAGTTTTCTACGGTACATAAATAAAATGGCATGACAACACTCAAGCTATCATTTTCAAGTCTCAAAGCTTCTTATTACACTGCCAACTTTTATAACTAAAAAGCTGAAATAAAAAAAAAATATATAAAAAATAATAGAAAATAATTTATGATTTAAATAGTTATACTCTCTCTGTTCCATAACAGTAGTAGCATTTGATGAATTTAATGCGTCCCATAATAATAATAGCAAGGGGAAAAAGTAAAAAAAAATTTTTTTTTTTTTTCCCTACATCAAACTATAGCGATATCCACCATAAGAACTCTAGCTGCCCAATAAAATTTAGCCTTGGTAAAGTTATCAGAATTAAAAGTCATAAAATCCAGTGCAGTGCATGTTGTTAAATGTAAAAAGTCCATAGCTTTACGAGCACAGAGGACAGATATCATTAGCAGCTACATCCATGCGGTGCAAGTGTTTATTAAGAAAATCATGTACTGTCGAAAAAATGATACTGGTAGTAGGTGGGATTCGAAATCGGATGAGCCATTCGATATACAGATTAGCCAAAAAATGTAGAATTTACTGTAAGAGTAACGAAATGCATAACAGCAATCTTAAACAAAGAGAGAAAAAAGTATCCATAAATCCTATTCAGCCAATCAAATATGTTCATCCGTTATTGTTCAAAACTATAAAAAGAAAAGATTTTTATTTTAATTTTTATTTTAATCTTACTTTTACAATGGGTAGACATTCAATTATTTATAGAATTCCAAACGATTTTATAAAAAAAACATGAAAGAAATATAAATATACCATTAAAAATAGTTCGTGAAAGAAATTTGAAAAATAAATAAACCAATAGGAAATATTGAAAAGGGTCCAGGACATCGCTGACCCACTCTGCCCAAAACAATACCCATGCATTTTAAAATGCATTTTAATGGGTAAAAAATATAGAACACAACATTTATTATGAGCTACATCAATTAAAGAATAAAATAAAAATAGGACTTCTAATTTTTTATTTTGGTGTGTTTTCAGATCATTTTCACCCATGTGAACAGAATCCTTCAAGTCCATAAACTTAACGTCAGCAAATACTTTTGACATACAAAATTCTAAACTATCTTTCTTATTCTTTTCTGTAAGTGATGGTGCTTAAAACGGAGGACGCTTACGAAGCTTCCTTTCTTCAAAATTCGAAGTAATGTAGATTTGGGAATTTCAATGGCATGAATTATGGCGTCCCTTTGCCTACGGAGGAATATGTCTTAAGTGTTTCTCCAGGATCTTTGCACCTAAATCCACAGTTTTGATTTTTTCAAGGAATCAACATTAGCTTAAGATCTACTCCGACAATTATTTATATTTTTCTTTTGATCATCTATACGAGTACAATCCTAAAAGTTTTTTTTTTTTTTTTTTTTTTTTAAATGATAGTTTGAAGGCGCTTAAAACTCGTTTTGTGCATTTTCCTTTTTTCAAAATTCTGAATAATGTTGATTTTGGAATTTTAGTGGTACGAATTAGGGTGCCTCTCCGGCTAAAGAGGAATAGGTCTTAAGTTTTTCAAAGAATGCAATAATAGTCTTTGTAATTACGTCCACATTTATGCTTTTTATAAGAATCAACATTAGATTATAATTATGTTTGGGTTATAATTATGATAATTATTGTTATGTGATAATTATGTTCGGGGTACGTTTCCGAGCTCGATAGGGTCATTCTGTTGCACTTAAATTGTAACATAACGGCACCTTCTGCAACTTTTCGTTTTTCTTCGGATGCATCAAGAACTGGACCATCGCAACTCGATCTTTGCTTGAAAACTATCGTTTTTTTTCTTCTTCCTTTTGTTATCGGTTGATATTCAATTGAAATAAAACAATGGATTTCAATGAAATGAGTAAAACAGTTACAATTCGTAATAATTAGGTTAAACTAAAAGTTGAAAGATGTATCAAAACAAATGACAGATGTCATGAAACGTCGATTTTGATGGAAGGTTTCGAAGTTCTGCGCTGCAACATAAATTACAGCTGCATTCGCCAATAATTCCGTTTAAATATTCTATTGTTATGGGACAGAGATAGTATATATATTTTTAATAACATTGGTATTTGTTTTAATCTAATACAGTATTTTCCTTAAATAGAGACATATGATGTATTTTTATACTGATGTACAGATTTACTATACTTGTATGAGAGTTTTAAGATGTGCATTGCATTGTAAAATTACATTTTTTAATAAAAGATTTTTCCAAAATGAATTGAACAATTTTTTTTTTTCTTTTCACAATCATTGGGCTAAAATATCTACATGAAATTTTTCATTACTAATATCCAAAAATAATGCTATTTTAGTTCTTTGGTGTAAAAAAAAAAAAAAAAAAAAAAAAAAAAGTATTCGAAAAGAAATGTACATTTAAATTATTATTGAGATATTAAAAACGCTTAATTTAATCTTATTTCATTACAGTTTAGTTTAAAGTATTTGAGTCAATTCTCTATTATATGGATTGCGGTCATTTTTTAACCTAATTAATAAAAAATTAATATTTTCCTTTGAAGGAACTTTAAAGCATTTTCTTAGTCCGACTACGGATAGCGCGGGATTCTAAACATCCGGTTTACTGGCGGAAACGGAAGAATTCATTACTTGTTAGGAGTGATAGTCAGATATATGTGGCACATAACTTGTGAAAGAAAAATTATCATAGTTAGAGCGGAATAATTTTCATATAGTTTTTCTTTTAATGTAATGTAATCTACAATTTTAATTATCAAATTAAAATTCTTTTATTGCAATTAAAATCTCTCCTAAATGACATGATCTCCCCATGACGCTGCTCTTTTTGGATCAGTCCGAAGGGGCCACTACCCAATTTTCCACGCTTTCGGACCATAGCTGTTAAAAAAAACTCTCTGTATAACAGCCAACCACCATAATTTAGCTTTAAAAAAGTTCTAAAAATTCTCGGCTTATACGGTAATATAAAAGTGAAATGTATTCCATTAATTATATTTTATGTAAATAACTTTAATAAAAAAAAAAAAAAATGCGCTGCGTCGGCCGGGAGTCGAACCCGGGTCAACTGCTTGGAAGGCAGCTATGCTAACCGTTATACCACCGACGCTCGACAGAGTGACAACTTTTGCGCTTCAATACACATTCAAATGAGGTCGCGCCGTTTCAGTGAGTTCAAAATTCATGAACACCTGTTTCTATTTTAAACAGAGAAGTGTGAATCTTCCTTCACTGCTGTCTTTAAAAATGAAGAAGTTCCATTCCATTTCTTGAATTTGGGCGCTAGAATTGCAATCGGAGTTTTTTAATCTTCATACTATCGGATGACATTCAGGCTTTTGAGAAATTCTACTGCTAAATCACGCACAAAATTATTCGACGATTAACAGAGGCGATTTTTTTTTGTCGACATATTTTTCTAAAAAATTCACTTTTATTTTGAATTGATTAGTACAATTTTAAAAATACGCAAACCAAACATCTCGCCATTTTTTTTCCACTCGCATCTTTTTGACAGAACTTTCAGAAATGTTACGCTGTACGTCACACATACATGGACTTAGACAGACATAGATACACACTCATGTTCAGAAATTTATATGCACGCTCACACAGACATACATATTTATACCATGCCCGTATATACACATGCCTACACGTACATATGCATAAATACATACACATGTACATACAAAAATACGCATATGCATTTACATGCTTATACACAAAGTACAAATACTACTGTGTCCAAAAAGTAAGACCCATTTTCAATTTCGGGCATATGGTATTTCCATTTTTTTCTTTTAGGTTGTTGGCACTGTCTTCGACATCTGTGTGAAATTGGACGTCAAAATATTCATAAGTGTTTGAGTTACGCTTGGCTTTGTGAAATGCTAAAACTGATTCCGGCGATTTTTGAAATATCGCTTTAACCGACTCAAAACGGTGTCCCCGGAGTGGTCTTTGAGTTTAGGGAATAGCCAGAAGTAGCACGGTGTGAATACTGTGGGTTATGTAACGATATGGGTTTCATTTTTGGCGAAAAAGTCATGAAGAATCAATACAATGTGAGCTGGCGCATTCAGTGTTTTCGGTACCAATAGAGATTGGACGCGTTTGAAGCCCAAAATGGAATGGACCGATCCTTCTAAAATTCCAACATCATCAGCAAGGTCTCTAATTGTAAATCGACGATCCCAAATCTGTAATTTTGGGACGTGAGCTTCGTTGGCTGTGGTGGAGGGTCGGCCAGAGGACACTTCGTCTTCAACGCGTTCTCTGCCTTCTTTGAACTGTTTATATCACTCGTAAACATTTTTTTCCGATATAGGAATGTTCACCGAATGTCTTCTGCAACATTCTATACGTTTCCACAAACAAAATTGAATGCAAGTTCTTTGCTCAATAAATTCAGACATTTCCAAAATCGTCGGAATCAGTTTCCGCGTCTCACAAAGCCAAGCGTAACTCAAGCACTAATGAATATTTTGACGTCAAATTTCACACAGATGTCAAGGACAGTGCCAACAACCTAAAAAAAAAAAAATTGAAATACCATATGCCCGGGAAATTTAAATTGAAAATGGGTCTTACTTTTTGGACATAGTAGTACATATACACACGAACATAAGATACATATATGCGCACAAACATACATATCCACAAAAGTCACACTCGAAAATTTGCATCCACATAAATATATATAAACATTCATGGAGCAGCATGTGCATGAATTTTCATGCATAAGTAAATATGCACTAGTTGCTTAGAGTGCACACATAATCAAGCTTACTGAAAAAAAAAAAAAATACAATACAGTTAAAAAGTATGTCTATTTGAGCATACATCTTTACCTATACCAGTACATTATTCCTCAGGAGATAAAAAAAAAAAAACTTATTTAGATGTATCTATGCATGTTTTTATAAGCATTACCATGCAAATAAAATACTAATTTTGAGAGGGGGTGAATTTTGTTTGAAAAAAAAAAAAAGTGAAATTGGACTATACGATGTAGCATCAAAAATCTAATAATTACAATAATAATCGGCTGGGTCGATATACATGCTACCATTAAAATTATTTAATAATTATTCAATTATTTAATTTTTTTATTTTTAACTAGATGCTTCACTTAATTTTTAAAAACATACGTATTATTACAACAAGTATCATTTTCAATTTAATACTTGATGAATGACCAATTTATAGTAAAAACTTCAAATTTGCTTTTTGTGCAAAACTGATTCGTAGTGCTTTTCAAAGAGAAAAATATAAATGAATATTATGTAAAAAAAAAGCTCATGAAAGAAATTAAAATTATATATAAATTTTAAGCAATTTTATAAAAAGCATGTAAAGAAATTTAACAACCAAACCAATCAGAAACGTTGAAAGTAATCAAAGAAACGAAAAATTGATCAGGGACACAAAAACATTACTTTCAAAATAATACCCATAAAAAAAAAAAAATTCTAATTTAAATAAATTGTAATTGTTGATAGCAAATTAGCAATAAAATTAAAATATCTGAACTTAAATTAAAATAAATATGAATGAACATGTAAGAAAAGTAAGGTAAGAATTTTTGTGTGCTTAGAAATATTCTTTATGAAAATGATACATTAAAAAATAATTATGTTTATTCTTTAACAATTTTGCTACATTTAAATTTTTGTAACAACATAAAATTTGAAATGAGATTTTCTCAAAATTTATTATTTTTTGTGATGTAAAGTTGAAAAATAAAAAATAATAAATTAATAGTTTTTTTCCTAATATAAATAAGCTACAACTGTCGATAACACATCAGTGATAAAATAAAATTTCTGAAACAACAATAAATGAATTTTTCTGCTTAGATGCAACAAATATTTTACATACATTTAGAAAAATAAAGTTACATATTACTTTTTCAATTAAAATAATATGTAACTTTATTAATAATAATTCTTTTGTAACTTAAAAATAATAATTCTTTGTCAAAATGAATAATTTAGAAAAATTTTATGCTTCTTAAAAAATATCTGGTTATTTTCAAATATTGTGCTATGTTTAGGCTTAAAATTTATTCTTTACATAAGATATTTTAAATACTTATTCAGTATTTTTGAAATTTTTCCATATAAATATATAAATTGTTTTATTGAGTGTTGCTTCTGTGTTATTTTTTTTGAGATGTATTTGATTAATTATAACAGTATACAAAAAAAAAAAAACAAGAACTCTTTTAATTAAACAATTTCCAAATGTTATTTGTAGTGATTTATATGGATATTTTACTTCTTAAGATTAGAATTCATTGGATGACTTTGAAATTGACATTGGATTTTTAAGAAATAATGATTTATTTATTAATGATGAGTATAAAATAATTTACATGAAATGACTTCATTATTTTTTTTATGTTACAAAAAATATATTTTGTTTGCCTGACAAAAGAAATTTGTTTGCATTTGAAATCAAGATCCACAAATCTTACATTTTTTTTAAAAAATATGAGAATTCCTGGATCTCAAAGATACATCTATCACCACAGTTGATATTGGGAATAATAAGATAAAACTGGAATAACTAAGATAAAATATATATTTTTAAACTTTCAGTTCTGTTGTTCACTCATTTTTAACAGATGTACTAATGAAACCAATCCCAAAATTTGAATATTTTATAAATATTAGATTATATTATTTTAGCTGACATTCTACAAAGTAAGCCAATTTTATTGAAGTAAAACAAATACTGCCCTAAAGCTGACATAAGAAAAACTAAATCAAAATGTCTTACATTTTCTGTTATATTTAAATGTATTGCCTGCCGCAATACAGCAAGCTTCAAATAATGTAATTCTATTTTAAAATGTTACACAGAAAAAAACTATGTTTTAAAGGATATAAACAGCATAATATTGCATCTAGTTCTACGTGTGAAAGATTTTAGTGTATATGTTGAATAAAAGAAGTTAAATTCACTTCAAATAGAAGCAAATAAGATTTAAAAAAATTCCAAAGAGTAGCAAAATATAACTATTTTCTGATTACATAGTGTACAATTTAATTGTAATGTTTAATGAAAATGAACAATCAATCAATCAACTTTTGTTTGAATCATAAATGTAAATTCAAGCAGTAAAAACCTTATTTTTGTCACTAACAGGAAAATAATTAGTATTATTAATATTTATATAAAGTGGTTTCAACTACCCTTATTTCTATTTAAAATTTCCCCCAATTTTTTTTTTAAATTTAAATTCTTTGACTAATTCAACACATGAATTAAAACAATATTTGACAATTCCTAAAACTCTAATGATTAAGAAACTTATAATCACTAAACAATTTAAAACCAAAAATTAATACGTAATGATCGCATGCTAATCAAGAATTTTTTTCTCCAACATTTAAGAATGTGTAACTGATTTATCGTAAAACTACATAGATTACTTGTTGATACAATAAAACAGCATATGACATAATGCCAAGAATATAAACAATTTATTTACATTAAATGTAAAAAGCAATAAAAATATTATACATAATCTTATGAAACATAAATATAGAATTCATATATACAAACTTAAATCAATAATTCATTTTTAGTCATTAATAATAAATACACTGAATGAAATATACAGACCATTAATATTCATTCAACACTATTAGAAAAGCTATAAAACTATTGTTAAATAATCAAATAACATAAACAACAATAACTATAACATAACAATAATCAAATAACAATAACAATAACATGTTATTTTAGATTCATCAATTGTATGAAACTGCCAAATTAAACAATTTAAAATACAACATAAAGATTCTTTCAAATACCTCACATCTGTATTAATAACCATAAAAAAAAGGGAATTAAAAATATTTTATACAAAAATTTCTTTTTAACCTATGCTTTGAGTACGAAAATACAAATTTGCACTTTAAGTATATTTTAACTAATTAGAATGAAAACTAAAATTACAATATGAAACAACTATTCAAATGTTTTATTTACTTTTACTCTGAATTTTAAAATATCACACTGTTTGCATAAAACACATTATTATGAAAGCTCATCCATCTGATGAAATTCTGATGCTAAATTTTGCAATGGCTATTCAAATTGCATTTAGGTTTAAATATCATTTAATGCATTTTAAGGATTATTCGTCTGTATGAATACAATAATGGATTTTTAAATTATTTTTCTGTGAAAACTTTCACTGCACACTTCACAAATCTAGGATTTTTCTTTTGTATGAATATGGTAATGCCGTTTTAAAACACTGTTCTGTGAAAAGCCTTTGCTGCAAATATCACAAGTGTAGGGTTTTTCGTCAGTATGAATGCGATAATGGGTTTTTAAATGATCTTTCCGTGAAAAAGTCTTACTGCATATCTCGCAATTGTACGGTTTTTCTTCTGTATGAATACGATTATGGATTTTTAAATCATATTTCCGTGAAAAATCTTTACCACACACTTCACAAATGAAGGGTTTTTCTTCTGCATGAGTACGATAGTGTCTTATTAAATTATAATTCTGTGAAAAACCTATACCGCACATTTCACAAATATATGGTTTTGCTTTGGTATGAACATGATAATGGGCTTTTAAAGTTCTTTTCTCTGAAAAGTGTATGCCGCACATTTCACAAATGTGCGGTTTTTCTTCCTTATGAATATGATTATGTTGTTTTAAATTATTTTTCTGTGAAAATGTTTTATTATATACATCACACAAATTTTTTTCTTTCATATGAACCTGATAGTGTATCTTTAAGCTATATTTACGCAGAAAAGCTTTACCACATACATCACATGCATGATGCTTTTCACTGGTGTGAGAATGCTTTTTATGAAGATGTGTTGTCGAAAATGTTTTGGCATGAACATCACACATTTCTATGATTGCTTCAATACACCGAATCCTTTCTAAAAGCAACTTGTGTTAAGAATATTTCTGGATATTTTCCTTGGTAAGAATGTTTTAATTACACAACAGGAAAGTATTTTGAACTACAATGTTTAAATGTAAATTTTCAAATAGTTCAGACTTGTATTTTTAAATATTATTTTATTAAGACTAGTTTCTATGTCAAAATCCCCTATTAAAATAATAAAAAATTCACTACAGATCTAAATTAGGTCTTCTACTTGATATTATGATTGCTGTTTATGCCACTGGATTCCTTCTATATACTCACAGGATTGTTAAATCTGAAAAGAAAATATTACTTTAGTAAAAAAAAAAAAACATTAGTTATTATTTAAGGCATCAAAAATAATATTTCAACACAACTATCCAAGGATGTAAAAAAATAATTTTATCTTGAAAATCTGTTATTTTGAGAGATCAAGTCTTATTGCAAGGCTCTTTCATCAACAGTAAAAATATAGTACAATTATAGATGACAGGGATTATAGATCATAAACATGTTTAACATCAGAGTCAGACAAATCGATTTATTATTAATATGTATGGATACAGCCTGCTTTGAAAGAAAAATGTGTAATAATAATTAATATGGAATTTTTATCTAGTTTTTAAATATTCTATAATCCAAAAATTTTAATCATTAAAATCCTTCCTAACTGAAATTTCCTCTCCTATAAGACTTGTGCAAACATTAAAATGATTGTTAATTGAACAATGCTGATGAAAATTAGCAGTTAACTCCAGCTGATGAAAAGAAACATTAACAATTACTTTTAGCAGTCATAATTAAGGTTGATGGTCGATGGCGAAGTAGTCTATAACTCTTTGTATAGGCAAATTTTTATTAGTTGGTTTTGCGGCAGTTATTTGGCAATGTTCCACAGTCTCGGTGCTAGGTGGTGCTTAATGCCAGTTGATACAACCCTTCAGAATTTGATATAAGCAATTGATTTTAAAGCTTGTTAAAGAATTATAAAAAGAAAAATTATTTAGTGTATCATCCAGAGTTGTGTTACATTTAAGTCACACATTCATGGTTGCATTATTTTCTAACTCCAAATAAGTGTAGCATATTTAAAACTTAAAACAATCTTATTGAACATTTTTTTCACTTAATAGTTACTATTTAGTTATGGTTACTTAAGAATAAAATTTAACAAAAATTGTAAGCCATGCACATGCAGAATATCTTTTAACAGGCATTTTAGGCAAGAAAATTAGTTATTTAATTAATTTTTTTCATTGATTAACATAAAAAAATACAAACATATTTTTAATGATTAAATCATTAAAAAAATTTTTTTAAAGAAATAATGAGATATTTTACCAGGAATTGAATCCTTTTGATTCAAGGATTTAAAAAATGTTACATGGAATAATACAATAAACCTTGACCAAAACAATTAAATGCTAATGTTTAACATGTATGTTACAAGACATGTAAACTAAAAACTACATAACAAACACACTGACGCTATAAAAAGACAGATTTATAGGTATCAAACTATTTAAATAATGCTTAATCTATTCTTGACAAGTTTAATAAAAAATAAGGTTGGTCCTAAAAATTAATTGCAATTTTCAAGCACATTGTCTATAATATTATTTAGAAGGATTTTGGTTCATTTTGTCAAGCAGAAATTTTATTTTAATATATATATTATTAATTTATCATAAAATTGCATGTTGATTTGACCAGTTTTTAAATTTTTATAAACATATTTTATTTTTATCTGCACATATCTTTGAAACATTTTTGAGTAAAGCAGAATATGAAACAAATGTTCTGATTTGAATACAGTTATAATTGAAATACAGAAGAACAATTAACTCTGTTTTTATGAAACATTACATTAAATCTTTTTATTGGAGATTCAAAATTCATTCTTTGTTACCAATAATGAAATACCTGTCAAAAGAAACCATATATGTGAACCTACTACTGAAATGGATAAGACATATTTCTAGTATTTAAATTGTAAACAAGTTCTATTAACTAATGACATTGACAAATCTCCAAATTGTTTAAATATTTAAGAAATGTTGTTGTGTAATTAATTATAAAAATATAATTAAGGGTGAATACAAAAATAAAGTAACAGATAAAGAAGAAGATTAAAAAGTATTTTTTAAATTTCTTTTCACATAAAAAATTGCAAATTTTATCTAGAAAAGAATACACAGATAAACAAAAATTATTTTTTTTTTAATTATGACAAGCACTATTGTATCAAATAAAAAAAAAAAAGATCATAAAAAGCTAAAAAAAAATCATGTATAATGAAAGAAATCTATCATCGCTGAAAAATAAAAATGCTTTTAAAATTGTGTTTAACACATTCCTTATGGAATTCGACCTATTTCTTTCTATACGTATATAAAATATGCGAGTGTGTATGTGTACAGATATATAAAAAAGCGTGTATTAGATAGATAGATATATAAGTGTTAAATGGAATGAACTTTTAAGAAATAAACTTTTTTTACCAGTCTTAATGAGTGGCTTAAATAGTTATTTTGTCAATTTCTAATTTTTATTGAAACTGTGCATTATTTTCGAGACAGGAACTGCCAATATTTGTGTTGTTTAAATTTCAGAATGTTTCGCAGCATTTCTCAGTCAGCCATAAGAAAGCTGGCGAGATTCGTCTCGAAACTTTAAATTGAATCTTCTGAAATATTATTAGCACCTTTATTTTCTTCGTGGAGCATTAAAGTCATCAATATTCTGTCATCTTTCCACTTGAAATTTGAGTTAATGAACGAAATACACCAATGTCCAAATAGCGCGGTATCAATTGTAAATAAACTATGTATTGCCAATAGAGGATATCAAAGCTTAGAAATAAACTCACTCTTAGATTTAAACTCTTTAACAGGACTTGATTTGGGAGATCTCAAACCCAGTCAACTTTTACAAAAAATGAGAAACCTGGCTACTGATGGAATTACTGACAAAGTGCTAACAACGTTATTTCTACAAAAATGCCTGACTCTGTACGGAATATTTTACTAGTTAGTGATGAAGGAATTGAAAAACTCTCATTAATGGCGGATCGTATTCTTGAAATGCAACCAAAACAAGAACTTTACTGCGTAAGCAATAATGTTTCATCAGGATCAGATACCATAACTGAGTTACGACAACAAATTGCATCTTTGGTTAATAAATTTGAAAAAATAAGTGTCACAAGGAACTCTCGTTCCCAACCAAGAAATAGAGATCGATACTCTTCTTCTCATCGAAGTAAGTCTCGCAATCGCTCTTACAATCCTTCTGGCTTTTCGTTTTCGAGAAAAATGTTTTCCTAATAAATGCAAAGCTCCATGTGCATGGAAAAATAATCCTTCGGAAAACCAGAATCAGCAACAGAATTAACGGCAGACTCTGCTGCTGAAAACACAAAACATTGCCGTCAATTCCGTCTATTTGTCAACGACAAAAAAAGGGTTTACGCTTTTTGGTTGATAGTGGAGCGGACGTAAGTCTTATTCCTTATACTTCTAAACACAAATTTATTAGTGACTATAAATTATATGCTGCTAATAATACTGCAATCGATACTTTTGGTATAGAAATTTTAAATCTTGATCTGGGTTTGCGCCGAGAATTTCAATTCCCGTTTATTGTGGCCAAAATTAGTAAACCTATACTAGGTGCAGATTTTTTTTAAATAAGTTCAATTTATTAATTGATATAAAGCATAAAAGATTAATTGATGGTGTAACTAACCTTGCAGTTTATGGTGACATTGCACCCATCTCTATTAATGAAAGTGTAAATACAACGAGCAGCTTATGCAAATATTCTGATTTATTTTCTATGTATCCCAATATAACAAAACCAAATTTTCTTATTTCAAATGTTCAACATAATGTAAAACATTATAACTAAAGGACAACCTATAAATTGTAAAGCAAGACAATTAAATCCAAAACGGTTGGAAATAGCTAAAAGAGAATTTAAATATATGATAGACAATAACATCATTAGTCCATCTAGCTCAGAATGGGCAAGTCCCTTACATATAGTAACAAAGAAAGATGGTTATTTTTGTCCGTGTGATGATTATAGAAGATTTAATGAGTTAACTATACCTGATCGATATAACATACCTCGAATCCAGGATTTTCAACATATTTTACCTAATAAAACTATATTTTCTAAAATTGACATTACTAAAGCATATTATCACATTCCCGTAGCAGATGAAGATAAGGCAAAAACTGCCATCATTACACCTTTTGGACTTTATCAATTCAATGTGATGAGTTTTGGTCTCAAAAATGCCCCTGCAACATTTCAACGGTTTATAAACGAAGTTCTTTATGGTCTAGACTTTGTGTTTCCATACTTAGATGATGTGTTGATCGCCTCTTCTTGCGAGGAAGAACATCGTTCACATCTTAAAATAGTTTTCCAGCGTTTAGATAAATATAGTCTACGGATTAATATTAGCAAATCAGTTTTGGGAGTACCTGTAATAGATTTTTAGGCTATCAAATATCTGCGGAAGGCTCACAACCTCAACCTCAAAAGATCAAAGCTATCATAGAATATCCATTGCCAAAAACTATGCTCGAATTACGTTCCTTCTTAGGAATGATCAATTTTTATCGTAATTATATAAATAATGCCGCAAAAACTCAAGCTCCTCTACATGAACTTTTAAAAGGATCTACAAAAAAGATCGACGCAAAATACCATGGACCGATGAAACTAGACAAAGTTTTGAAAATGCAAACAAGATGTTGCTCAAATAGCGTTAATGGCATATCACAACTCGGATTACCCTCTGGCACTTCTCACATATGCATCTTATTGGGCTATTGGATCAGTTATTCAACAAAAAGAACCAAATGGATGGAAGCCAATTGCATTTTTTCTAAAAAACTGAATGATGCTCAGAAAAATTACAGCGTTTACGACCGTGAACTTTTGGGTATATATTTATCCATTAAACATTTTAAGCATTTACTTGAAGGTCGAGATTTCGATATTTATACTGATCATAAGCCGTTAATATTTGCTTTTAAGCAAAACAATGATAAAGCATCCCCCAGACAACTAAGACACCTACAATATATCTCCCAATTCTCTACTAACCTATACCATATCAGTGGTCAAAACAATGTGGTAGCAGACAGACTGTCTAGAATTGAGGACATCAATTCACCTATTGCCGATTATGACTTGATAGCTGATGCACAAATTAATGATGATGAACTGCAACAATTGAAATTACATTCCAAATCATTACAGTTTAAAGAACACCAATTGCCATCAGGAAAGCTCTTGTATTATGATACCTCTACTTCCAGTATCAGACCATTCATACCAAAAAAATTTCGAATGACAATATTTAATACAATTCACAGTTTAGCTCATTCTGGAATTCGAACTACTGTAAAAGAAATAACTAAAAGATTCATTTGGCCAGATATGAAAAAAGATGTTAAACAGTGGACTCAAACTTGCATCAACTGTCAGAAAAAAATAAAATAACAAAGCATACAAAATCAGAATATTCACAATTTCAAGCACCAGATGAGAGATTTAGTGTCGTTCATATAGATTTAATTGGATCTTATTCACCTTCTAATAGATACACATACTGCTTGACGTGTATTGATCGGTTTACCTCTTGGATGGAAGTGGTACCGTTATCAAATATCACTGCAGAAAGTATAGCAAAAGCTTTTATAAGCATTGGATTACTCGATTTGGTGTACCTACTTGTGTTGTTACTGACAGAGGCACTCAATTTATTTCAGAACTCTTTCGAAGTTTAGCTGCGCTATGTGGTGTTAAAGTAAACCATACGTCTTCTTACCATCCTCAGAGTAATGGAAAAGTTGAACGTCTTCACCGTACCTTGATCAGATGGCCGACTTAAAAACCATACCAATAGCTGAAAATGGCAAAACAAATGTAAACTTTGAAAAAGATCTTCATTCCAAAAAAAAGATTAAAAACCATACCAATCCAAAAACAAATGTAAACAAAAGATCTTCATTCCAAAAGATTTGTACACATGCTCACATGTGTTTCTGCGAATTGACAGAGTTAAAAAACCTTTAGAACCCCATATGAGGGACCCTATTTGGTATTGAAAAGATCCCCGAAAAACTTTCTTCTACCAATTAAAAATAAACAGGTTAATATTTCCGTGGATAGATTAAAATCAGCATATGTGTTACAACCTAATGAACTTCTGAATCCAACGTCATCAAATGATCATACATCTTTGCCGAGTGAGCAAACATTTATACCAAGTCAGCAAGTTGCACAACCAAACACAACAACACGTTGTGGAAGACAAAAATTCCTGTTCGTTTCAATGACATTATTGACTTTTCTTCAAAATCATAATTCATCCATTCCATTTTAAAAATTAACTTGATTTATTGTATGTAAATGTTTATAGGTAATTGTATTTGTAATTATTTTGTGCAATTTAAATTTGTATCAATATGTATTTGTTCGCTATTATTTGTATAGATATATTAATACTTCTACCATTTTTAAAGTAACGTAACTTTGTTACTGGTAGGGGAGTGATGTAGCGACACCTATTGATGGAAAATGGAATACAAATTGAACGACTTCTACTATCACTTTTTAAAAATTGAATTTTCCCGCTAGAATGAAAGCAGAAAGTAGTTGGCGTTAGAAGTAGAATAAAGATGCTGTAATTGTGAAAATTGATTATCGTCTTTTATTTTGCCGTCTGAATTTTAATAACACTACGCAACCTTTACAAAGCCGCCACAAGCCCTTGTGTGCACAAGATGAAGTAGAGCAACAAACCAAACAAACTTTAATTTTGTTTTAAAAATAACAGTATATTTAAAAATAACTCACTGAAATATGATTTTAAATTAAAAAAAACTTTCGTTTATTCTACAAAGTAACGCCAGCGTAACATACCAAACTGAAGGCTATTGACGACATTAAAGGCTAGCTGTTTGTCGATGACCTAGTTGTAAGGACCGAATCTCCTAAGTCTGTTGCGAAACAATTCATACTACTGCTACTACTACACCTCACCCCATCACTGTGCGTAGAGCTGAGTTACCCCTATACATCTTGGTAATAACGTGAATGAGAAGAAGTCTGACCGTGAAGCTCTACAGTCATATGAGACCTGGACCTACTGCTTAAAGTGCATTTCAAACCCCTACAGACGTTCATGGCACCGCCGGGATTTATACCTGAAACCTGTGATACTGAGTGCCAGAGCTGTAGCCACTAGGGCATCAGGCCCTTAAACAATCTATAGAACCCATATTATATAAAGCAATGCTCAATTTGGACAGCTGGTCTGAGGAAAACAATATGAAAGTTAATCTAGATAAAAATTTGGCCAATTTTTACACTTTTTCATCAGCTCTTTCACCCAAATATATTTTATAAGGACAGTATTATCCCGTTGACAGAAGAATTTAAATATCTGGGTGTAACCTTGGACAAAAAACTCACGTGGAATTGTCATATTGAGGACGTCGCTAGTCGGGCGTCAAATAGACTGTCGCTATTGATGATTCTGACGGAAACGAAATGGGGTCACTCCATATCCATCTAAAATGAAACCTATAGCGCTTACGTTCTGCCTGTTCTGATCTGTTGAACCGCTGGTTACTGCTTCTGAAAATAAGTGATTCTCTCGGAAAAATTTCATAATCAGGCCTTGAGCCTTACTGGTATTGAGTAACACCAGTAGACTAAATACTAAGGCCTAGTAATATCTAGTAATACTTAGTAGTACCAAGTAATACCTAGTACCAAGATGTATTCAATTGGGGTGGATTTCACTGCACCTGTGAAATCTACCCCAATTGAATACATGTTGTTGTGTATAAATAGCAGGTCTTTCAGTCTAATTATTAAAGAACGTGACTTTTTGTTATAGGAAAAAATAATTAGAACTTTCAGTTGTACGTCCTTTGGGATCATCGTAGAAGTTGAGTGTAATTTAAATGCTCAGAGAGATTTTGTGCAAGGAGTTGCTGATATGATTTCTCACTTCGGCACCGATTCTGGAGCTCAACAATTTTCATTGCCTCGTAGCCTCATCGAAGCAAGACTTTTTCTATCTGCATGGCTTAAGCCAAAGTGTGTTAAAAGTGGAGGACAATGATAAAGTTTTACAATCTGTGGCATACGAAATTATAGACATTTTTACCCTATCTCACATTAGCTCAGTGTTTATAGGAATGTCTTTACAATGAGACAAGTGATTGTGTTAACGTTGAAGCCGATGTTAAATGGGAGTTGCTCTCATTTTACACTATTGTTGGTGCTATCGTGTCAATTATCGACTGTGCTATCTAATTGGATCTAATCAGTTATCGACTGTGCTATCTTATTCAACTACGGAGCCTATCAGAGTGTTTTTTTTAAGTGGTGTTTCTATCAGATTCCAGCTCAGTTCTTCAGGTTATATACTTTCCCTCCCCCTCTCGATCCACAAGTAGGCATCTGTTTTATAGCTAAATAACCAGCAGTTGGCTTATCATTCCGTTAAAACGATGATTAAAAAGACTTTTAGGATGCTGCCGCTAGAAACGGTTGAGAGCCCTGGTATGATCATACATATGATAACCCTGAATGGCCAAGAGAAAAATCGTTGGCATTGCTACGACCTGTCTCTGGTCACGAATGTATACGAAGCACCTTCCCGGAATTAAATCGGCTCCTGATCCTCTCTGTCTCCCACGCGATGACCGGGAAGAGATGGATATGTTTCACCTTGCTTGATGTTTTGCACTGTTTCATTGTTTCTTTAGGGTAGCATTTTTGGATTGCCAGACTTACAGGAAGTTGATGGATTCTTTGATGTCTTTTGTTTCAATCTTGTTCTTATATTCAATTTTTTTGCTATATTTAATTTAACAAAAATTCTATTGTAACAATATATGTGCTTAAATATATTGTTACAATAGAATTAATTATTGCATTAATTGTTTCTGTAATAATGCATTATTGTTGCTTTGAGAATAAACTGTTGTTGGCAATTACAATACAGCTAACAAATATAGTGTTCCAACTTAATAATAGAAACAAATTTCATTCTTGCTCACTATTGATTTTGATTTTGATCAAGTTGTTGACTGTGATTATTTAAGCGATTTTCTTCGATTTTTCGTGATATTTTGTTGACTTTTTAATTGACAAAAATATTTAGAATGGTTCTAAATGTGATCGAATGGCTCAAAGCCAAGTTGTAAGTACAATTTTCATATCGATATAAATAGGAATCAGTGTTTGTGTTAGTTGTCACCTACAGGCATAAAAACTACTCTGTCGATTTCAAAATTTTACAGTTTGTTCTTATTAGTGCCATGAGTGTTTAGAAGGGGGTTTGGACGATATCTAATTAGTAGCACTGTTGCATTTATCTATAAAAATAAAAGGTTGGCATGTTTGTGACTATAGGTGCCAAACATGCCAACCTTATGTATTCCAACCTATAGAGTCAAACATGCAGCTAATAATTGGCTGACCTATTTCTCAGTCAATGTTGCGGAAAATTTCCCAGTTAGTTTTTTTTTTACTTCCGGGAGTGTTTAGAAGGGGTTTGGACGATATCTAATTAGTAGCACTGTTGCATTTATCTATAAAAATAAAATTTTGGCATGTTTGTGACTATAGGTGCCAAACATGCCAACCTTATGTATTCCAACCTATAGAGTCAAACATGCAGCTAATAATTGGCTGACCTATTTCTCAGTCAATGTTGCGGAAAATTTCCCAGTTAGTTTTTTTTTTTTACTTCCGGGAGTGTTTAGAAGGGGTTTGGACGATATCTAATTAGTAGCACTGTTGCATTTATCTATAAAAATAAAATTTTGGCATGTTTGTGACTATAGGTGCCAAACATGCCAACCTTATGTATTCCAACCTATAGAGTCAAACATGCAGCTAATAATTGGCTGACCTATTTCTCAGTCAATGTTGCGGAAAATTTCCCAGTTAGTTTTTTTTTTTTTTTACTTCCGGGAGTGTTTAGAAGGGGGTTTGGACGATATCTAATTAGTAGCACTGTTGCATTTATCTATAAAAATAAAATTTTGGCATGTTTGTGACTATAGGTGCCAAACATGCCAACCTTATGTATTCCAACCTATAGAGTCAAACATGCAGCTAATAATTGGCTGACCTATTTCTCAGTCAATGTTGCGGAAAATTTCCCAGTTAGTTTTTTTTTTTTTACTTCCGGGAGTGTTTAGAAAGCGGTTTGAATGAAATGCTGTTTTAACAGTGCTATTACAGTGTTAATTAATTAAGACAATTAATTTTACAGTGTTAATTGAAGACTGAATTTTTCGCATTTAAATTACTATTTAAAAACCGCGTTTTATCATTTTTTATCTAAACTTTGCACAGAAGTAGTTAATGAACGAAATACAACAAAATTGTATTCCAATGTGCAACAAAATATTTTAACAAGCTGGGGGTTGGGGGTGGGGAGGGGAAATATCAATAGCAAAAAACAACAACAACGAATTACCATACAAAAATTCCTTACATATAATTTCAGTTGAATGAATGAATAATTAGATTTAGAACTTCAGGTTGTATTTATTTGATTCGTATTTCAATTCAGAATAGTAATAACAACGATTTGCCTAGTCCACTACTTAGCCTGCGGTATGAAACATCAGAAGTTTAATTACATTTCTTTTTTTTTTTTTTTTTTTTTCAGTTGCACCTCATTTTAAAATTGTACATTTTCTGTCATATATCTTATTAGCCGCATTTCTCTTCAAAATAAAAGTATAAATAAATAATTCATAAAAAATAATAATTAATTAATTAAAAATATAAAAAGTAAATAAGTAATAAAAAACATAAAAGCAAATAAATAATTGATAAACATTTTTAAAAATGGTAGATAATTAATTAATAAACATTTTTAAAAACAGTAAATAATTAATTAATAACCATATTTAAAAATATTAAATAATTAATTAATAAACAAATTTAAGATTAATTTAAAAAAAAATGTAAATAAACAAATTCTTAATGGAGTGTCAAATCCTGTACTATAGTTAAAAAAATGTGCATAATATAACTTTTAAAAAGAAAAGCTGAATATAAAAATCAGCATGTTCATAGCTCAAAAAAAAAAAAAACCCAAATAGAGTTAAATGAACAATTTAATAGTCATATTTGAATAACGTATTGTAATATTTCTATTGTAACTGATGAGTTGTTTTACATTCTCTTTTACTCAGGTGCCGATGTTGTGCTTCACTGGAAAGCGAAGAAGAGTTTGAGGTAAGAAAATTTAACATTTGTTTCCATTTGTGAAGTAGATATTATATATTTTTTGTAATTTATAAATTCTAACTCTTTTATTGATGTCCTTTAAAGTAGAGACTATTTTAGGCATGCTAAAACTAATCAATTAAAACTAAGTTGCATAATTTTCTCAATTTTTGTTCAGGTCATATGCATTTACGATGGGATATTTATAATAGATGCGAATTTTCTTCTAAATGTATGATATATAGATATAAATATTATTCACATTTTTTCAGTTACGTGCAATATGAAATATAGTTAAATATATTTTTATATAACTCCAAAGTAATGATTGTATTGTATATTTCACAATACAATAAAATAAATTATTTAATCAAATTCAGAGAAAAAAATGTTCCAAAATAATTTCAGAAGATAAGATTATTTTATTCAGTTACTATTAATTTATGCAAATTAAAGAAGCTTTTGTGCCAATCAAAGTCGACTGAAGTACAAGAGATTCAACTCTTCGTTATATATGAATCCTGAAATAAATTTTGAATTTAAGTAATAATGTTATTAATGCTGATGTTAATAATGATGATACCATACATATGTATTTTTATCTCATAAAAGTCGAATCTAAGAACTTTTCTCACTAAAAAGGGGAAAAAATTATGTTTATTTTGAAAATATATACTAATATATATATATATAAATACAGTAGAACCTCTGTAAGTCGAATTTTAAGGCAGACGCCAAATAATTCGAGTTATAGAGTTTTCGACTTATGGAGGATTTCGACTTACGCGGATTTTGTAAGGAAATATTCGACTTGTAGAGGTCTAGATTCCTTCTATTTTGTGTTAGAGAGGTAAAATAAATAAGAATTCAAATTACAGAAGTAATAAACATGTTTATTTGCAACTTATATTATATACTACAATAAAAAATCGAAATAATTCCGAAACAACCTTAGAATTAAAAAGATTATATATGTAGAAGTTCATCTTAATACAATTTTGTCTCAAAAAATAAGCAGAATGCTGTATGGAATTTGCTAAATAAAGTTAATTCAATTTCTCAACCAAAGTGGATGAAACACCATCCAGAATAAGCCGATTGTACTTTTATTAATGAAAATATAGATACGTTTGCAAAAATAAAAATAAATTTTTTTTTTTTTTTTTCTTTTTAGAGCCGTTTGTTTGTGTGCCGAGGATGCGGCCACATAAGCCTTTCACAGAAAGGGCTGCGACTGCACAGTTTGCTGGTGCACAAGGAGAGCCGCCTCTTCGAAAGGACCCTGGATGCCAACGGCCGACCTCAACTACTTTGGGGAACTTCCTGTTTTGCCACCAAAACCTCCCTCAAAGCAGTTGAGGATTAAAAATTGGGACGAAGAAGAAGAACGTAAGTGTCCCACTGTTGTGATTGAATTCGAATTAGTTAGTTTTTATTTTGCAATTGTGCATTATGTTTTACTGCTAAGCTTTGGTGGAACTCGTGTTCCACTGATCAGCCAACCAATAAGTGAACAGACAGGATATTGTCCTGGAGAAGGACTTTGAGGGTAAATTCCCGCATTTCTTGTCTTATGAGAGAAATCTCGTGAAACTTCCCCAGGCATTCTGACTATTGAGCTGAAATGCTTAAAGGCTCCTTCCCACCGAGGCGAGAAACGGCGAAGCGACATGGGGCAGGCAAGAAAATTTTTTCGACCCCTTCACAGCGAAACGTCAGAAACAGCATTACGCCCACTGAAGTTTCGCATCGTGTTGAAAGTGGGTCAACTCTTATGCACTAATTGTCCCTCTTATGCAATAATTGTCTACAACACAATAGGTTCCAAATATACCTATACATTTAATTAAACTAAAAATTTTAAGAATTAGTTTACTTCTGAAATGTCAGAACATTATTTTTCATTCTAGACATAAATATATACAGTGATAAAATTAGATTTATAATTAGAGTGATAAAAATTGAGTGATAATTAGAGTGATAATTATTAGTATATAATTATTTTAAGCACATTAACATTGTTAGTTTGGTATTTTTAATTTAGCATTTGAGTTATTTTTTAATTTTAATATTCCAAATTAGAATTCAATTAATAATGAATTAAATTTTATTTTTAAGGTTAAATGCAATCTCTTATATAAGAGATTTCCAATGACGTTGCTCCGCAACTTTAATGAAAAAAAGCAAATTTAATGATGCAATCAAACCTAATTACTAAATCATGTGTTTTGATGATATACCTACAGTCATTAAAATAATATCCCTATATGTTTAGAAAAATAGCTTCATAAAGAAGATAAGCTTTAATTTTAAGATTAATTCCTTTTCAAAACAATAAAAATCCTTAAACGTTATTTATGTTGAAGAGTATGCAATAAAAATAACGATCTAGTTTTCACTCAAAAGATATAACATGATAGAAATTCTAGTTTAAAAGTACAATATAATATTTAATAACTTTTGTAATATTTCTAAAACTTTCTTCATCGATGTTTGTTTCACATGTCATCAAAAACTTAAATTATTATTTCATTTAACAGGATAAGTTCATTCTTCAAATCTCAATTGCTATTAAGGAGTCCCTTATCGAAGCAGCTGCAACCAACCGTATTTGATCAGATGGATATGATAAGGCACACTTCCCGATGAATATAAAAATATGTACCTGTAGACGTAGACATGAATAGACATTTCGTCATGGACATGAACAGACATTTCGTCATGGACATGAACAGACATTTCGTCATGGACATGAACAGACATTTCTTCATGGACATGAACAGAACATGGACATGAACAGACATTTCGAAATGGACATGAAAAGACATTTCGTCATGGACATGAACAGACATTTCCTCATGGACATGAACAAACATTTCTTCATGGACATGAACAGGCATTTCGTCTGGGCATGGACATTTCGTCATGAAGATCAAAAGACATTTCGTCATGAAGATCAAAAGACATTTGTCATGGAAATGAAAAGACATTTCGTCATGGACATGAAAGACATTTCGTCATGGATATGAAAGACATTTCCTCACGGACATGAACAGACATTTCTTCATGGACATGAACAAACATTTCGTCATGGACATGAACAGGCATTTCGAAATGGACATGAAAAAGGCATGTCATGGACATGAACAGACATTTCTCATGGACATGAACAAAACATTTCGTCATGGACATGAACAGGCATTTCGTCATGGGCAAAAAGACATTTCGTCATGAAGATCAAAAGACATTTCGTTTCAAAAGACATTTTGTCATGGCCATGAAAAGACATTTCGTCATGGACATGAAAAGACATTTCGTCATGAAGATGAAAAGAGATAATTGAAAAGAAACTATATGAACAGATGGATATGAAAAGAAATTTGAAATAAATCTGAAATTGTCTATTCTTACAATTTTGGTATAACTCAGTTTCGCATCTTAAGAACATTCTGCTTCATTTTTCATAACATGTGTGTAATATTATTATAATGTTTACATTAATAAATATTTTGCTATTATTTTTAATATTATTTTGTCTCTTATGATTTAAATTGCTATTAAGAAGTACTAATTTTTAATTAGACATTTTAGAAAAATTTCTGACATACTGAAGTTTCAATCATGATATTATAAATTGCTGTTAAGAAGTGCTGCAATTATACTTCAAGCTGTTGTATTTAATATGATTACTCTTTTTATTTATAAAATGAGCAATATTAAATGAGCCAGTTTATTTGGTCTTATCCTCTATGTTTTTGCAAATGGCAATAGAAAAAAATTTCTTTTTAAGCAATTCGGCAGCAAATAAAAAAGAAAAATAATATTTTAGTATGTGAAAAATGTATTATTATTTTTTTTTATTTTTATTCTATGGGTTGCAATAAATTTTAATATTTTATAACATTTCATTAATTTCCATCCTTTTGGGTTGTTTATAATAAAAGTCCACTAAAACTTAAAGTATTATTAATATTACTTTCTACTTTGCATATTAAAATAGACATAAAATGTTTCGGCGTTATGAATGTCCAATTTCTTTTACAAAAAGTATTTTTTTAATTTTTTTTTTTTAAAACATACTAATTTTTGAAGCTATTGGTGTTTTTAATGTAGCACGGTGTTTAGCAATTAAGTATATTATCTTGTAAATTTAATTGATAAACAAGTTTAATGACATGCGCAAATATTAACTAATTACTGAGCATAACCATCAGAAAATGAAATTAAATGACTACAGAAAACATTATCAATGAAACCAGTATAGTTGTGACTATCAAAAATAGTTAAATAATTATGCATAATCGCTACAAAATATAATAAATTGTCATATCCATATAATGAAAAACCCATAGAAATATTAATTAATTGGTACTTTATTTAATCAGTAACAGTTATTTTCTGAAATTGAAACACTATATTCAATTAAATTGATTGATTTGATATTAGTGTATAGATCAGGAGAAGCTGGTTTTCTCCTTGCAATCTCAAATTTAATTCGTTCCGATGTTTTGTCAAATCGACATAGAAAGCTACCTTCCACAGCCATTCGTTATTTTGTATATGAAAAACATTTTGAGAAATTTTGATAAGTAATAAATTCCAGCTTTTGCAAAATATTATTCATTTAATTTTTTTAATTGTTTTTTTAAATCCTTTTTAAATTTTATATTTTTCAAGACTCGACAGTCTCCTCATAGAAGAAGTGAATATTTTTAACTTTAGAAGAGAAAATCAGCAGCTCTGTTTTGAAGAGTACTAGCAAAACTTATTGATAAATAAAATTAGATGCATCATTTCTCTGCATTAGTTTTATATACTTTGATGACATATTCACTTCAACCGCACTTGTAAAAAATACCAATAAAATTTATGTAATTGTGATTTTTCACTGACAATAGTTTGTAGTTGTGGATCAATTTTACGTGTACCCAATTATTAAAAGAGATTTAAGATGCTCATCGGTTAACATAGATCTGTAAATATTCATTGTGTACTTCATTTTAGAGAATGTTTTCTCACACAAGTAAGTAGTACCAAAAACAGAAAACAGCCCACGAGCAAATTTATGGAAATTATCAAATTGTATCAGTGGAAGACTCTTATAAACTTCAACAAAGGTGAGTTTTGATACTTGTTCTTAATTATATCACTGCACTGTAAATAAATAATTTCCATTTGAAGTTCCGGGGCTAGGGTTTCAATGTCAGTATCAAAAGGATTTTTAAAAATCTTAATTTCATTTGCAATGACATCAAATTCTGAGAAACGAGTATCAAAATTTATCTATCTTCAAAGCACTCAAAACTTCCGACTGCAAAATCGACGGGTAACTCAATCTCAGTAATGCAGCTGAATATGTCACGCATTTTAAAATGTGTGAATAATTTTTTACGTAATTGTGATTGAAACAATATTATTTTCTGGAGGAACGATTTGATATTAGTGTATAGATCTGGGAGAAGCTGGTTTTCTCCTTGCAATCTCAAATTTAATTCGTTCCGATGTTTTGTCAAATCGACATAGAATGCTAACTTCCGCAGTCATTCGTTATTTTGTAATTCAGTAAGAGGGCCATGCTTTTCATTCAAAAATTTCGATCTGTGCTCGAAGTTCAAAAGGAGCTGCAGAATTTTTCCGCAACTAAGTCAGCGTACGGCAGTATGATATGATAAATAATTTTCTCCCATACCTTCAATAAACTCGCGGAATTGTCGGTGATTCAGTCCAGTGGATCTGATGAAATTAACAACTGATATGATTGGTTTTAGAACTTCAGACATATCCAAACATTTTCAGCACAAGGATGGTTGATGAATGATACAATATAAGGCTAATGGTTTTGAACCACCATCTTTTTTTTTACTGCCTTTGACACAAGTGCAACGACTCCTTTATTTTTACCACGCATGTTTTTGCCTCCATCAGTTGCAATGGATTTCAAGTTTCTCCATCGTAGGTTTTTTTATTAATGGCATTGTCAAGTCCCTTAAAAATATCTTCCCCATTAGTCGGGCCGTGAATACTATCAATATCAAGAAGTTCTTCATACACTTCATAGCTTTTATTTATTCCTCGAATAAAAATCAACACCTGAGCCGTATCTGACACATCCGTTGACTCCTCAAAGGTCAGAGAAAACCTCTCAAGCTGTTCATTTTTGTCAGACAGTTGAGATAATATATTTTCTGCGATGTCTTCCCTCCGAGCCACGGTGTTTGCTAACAAATTGACAGTTTTAAATAAATTTACCTTTTCGGAACACATTTCTTCGACTACTGCAATTACGCATTTTTTGATCATTTCTCCATCGGTGAATGGTTTTCCACGTTTTGAGATTTCAAGAGCCACATGAAAGCTGGCACGAGTTGCAGCCTCTTCTTCAGTATTGACTTTCGTAAGCAAAGATTGCTGCAATTTCAATCTGCGCTTCAAAGCTTCAAATTTTTCTATCCGCAAATTTCCTGTATATTTTGAGTAATTTTGAAAATGTTTTGTTTCATAATGACGTTTAATGTTATATTCTTTGAGAACAGCTATGGTTTCATTGTAAGTCAAACATAGCCCCTTATTACTGGACTCAATCACAAAATATTAAAAGTTCCATTGATCTTTGAATATTATGCATTAACTGTCTATTTTTCGCTTCTTTTCTATATTAGTAAATCAAACACACACGCACACAAAATACAAGTTAAATCAAAATACAGTTACGTATGGGCGCTGGTCGGATCTGTCTTTTAAACGGGGTTGTGCACTACTTTACTTCACAATAGACACAGTTCCGCTTCCTTCGGCTTCCCTAGGTAGACTGAGTTGCGGTCGCGCCGCTGGCTTTTTATACTCCAATTACTGCGATCTCGAAGTAAGTGGAATACACCAGAACCTTCTCAAACGAATGAGGTTATTCCCGAATGTTCAATTGTTACTGGGCTTTCGAAACTACTACTAGCGCCATCTGTTAGCAATAAAGGATATTACTTACCTATTTCCGCTTTTGACCACTAGATGTCGTCAAGTGTCACGGTTGTATCGATACACACAATAGTAATTGTAGTAATTGAATCAGCGAATTTAGCAAGCGTATGCTCCCTCAGAGCGTGCATTCGGCGACTAGTCTAGAAATTATAGATAATGGCAGAAAAATTGAAACGATTTGGGCCCTTGGTACTTACTGGAGTAAAAAGTATGGACCTCAGACTGAAAAGTTTGGAGACCCCTGGTTTAGACAACTAATTTCACAAATAATGAACAAAAAAAAAAAAAATATTTGGCTTTAAAGATACGGTTTTTAGTATCGTCATTGCTAGTGAAGTTAAATATCTCAGGAAATGTACTGTCCCCACTTTAATTAACAACAACAATAATATGATTTGGCATAATTTGATTAACCGCGAATCCAGTAAATATAGAGTGAATATAAAAAAACAGAAAATAATCTCTTGCGTGTAAGATTTTTTCAGTTTTACATTGTAAATAATTTAAAAAATTGCAGTAACTTCAAATTCAATTTTCTTTTATACTACACAAATTGAATGGCATAAAGAACGACAATTTCCGTTTTTCACTACTGAATTTTTGACTGCTTTAAACTAAATACTCTGTGATAAGCTACACGTCAGCGAACAATGTCAAAAGAAATTTTAAGATAATTATCTAATCATCTACTTTCGTATGTTTAATAGTTACTTAATTTGTAATGTGTAATTTCAAAATTGTAATGTGTTTCATCATCGTTAGAGGCATTGCATATGAAAAGTTATTAATTTTTCTTCATTCTACTAAAAAAAGAAACATTAAAAAGTGATAAAAATTTAAATTTTGTATCTTGATTACTAACTGAACAGGTAAGTCATGCAGTAAAAGAAATATTATGTGTGAAATGTGGACGTATAAAGACAAGTAATCATTTTCTGGTTTAGGCATGCCGTCTCTTATCTTATAGATTAGAATAAAAAATGTACCAAAAAAACTAATCTGCCGATATGATTTGTATAGTGTGATTGGTGTGAATACTATAATTAAATTTGGGAATCTATCATTTATTTAATGAGAATATGATTACTTTAAAAATAAATTTTGTAATTGTATTCTTAAAAGAATATGCACAGCATACATAATCCATTTTATATAACTTTAACCTTTATAACGTAAATGAAATCATAATATAGAATCCTATAATTAATATTTATTTATGTATTCTGAATGAATTATTTTTTAAATATTTATTAAACGTATCATTATTTAAAAATATATATCCGTCTTTGTTAAAACCCAAAGAAGTCCTTACACATTAAAAAAAAAAAATATTTCAAATATATTGAAAACAATAATAAAAAATCTCTCATATGTATAAATAAAATATTTTTTTTCCTATATTCAGGGCCGGATTTAGATGAAAAGAGGCCCTAAGCTATTTCACTTATGAAGTCCTTTCACCCCCATTTTTAAGTTTGTAAAAATACACGAGAGACATTAAAATACATCATTACTGTGATGTATATCAATATGTTAAATGAAACATGTTGTGATTGGTACTCATCTTTATAAAAAATGTGGCACAAAAAAAAAAAAAAAAAGTCGAGAACACTTATTTCGACATTTATTCTCAGCATCATATAGAGTACTTGTAACAATAACTCATCAAACATAACACACAACATTTATTATTATTGTTTATTATTGTTTTTAAAATAGTGTCATTCTAATTTTGCTAACTCTAATTTTGCTTGTCATTCTAATTTTGCTAATTTGCATTCTAATGCAGGCCCCTCTTGATCTTGGAGGCCCCTAGGCTGAAGCCTAGTTAGCCTATAGGAAAATCCGGCCCTGCCTATATTATTATTTAACAAAATCTACTGTTGTAACAATATATTTGCCAAAAAATATATTCATTTCTTTTGTAATAATATAGTATTGTTGCAATATATTATTGCAGAATAAATTGTTTTAAATACAGTGTTCAAACTTCCATTCTGGTTCACTATTGATTCTGATTTTGATCAAGTGGTTGATTGTGATAATTAAAGCGACTTACTTTGATTTTTTGTGATATTTCGTTGACTTTTGGTTGACAAAAGTATTTAGAATGGTTCTAAATGTGATTGAATGGCTCAAAGCCAAGTCGTAAGTTTAATTTTTATATCTTTATTAATAAGAGTCATTGTTTCTATTAGTGTCACCTATAGACTGAAAGATGTTGCGGTCAATTTCAAAATTTCACAATTTTTTTTCAAATTAGTGTCATGAGTGTTTAGAATGGGGTTTGAAAGATATCTATTCGGTAGCGCTGTTGCATTTATCTATGAACATAAAAGGTTGGCATGTTTGTGACCTATAGACTCAAACACTTCTCAGTCAAGGCTGCTGAAACTTTTACAATTTCTCTTTTATACTACAGGGAGTGTTTGCAGAGTGATTTGAATGAAATCAGACAGTTAGCAATGTTATTTTTAGTGTGTTAATTGAAAACTGAATTTTTTCGCATTTCAATTACTATTTAAAAAAACAGCATTTTATAATTTTTTATCTAAATTTTGCATACAAGAAGTTCAGGAAGGAAATACAACAAAATTGTATTCCAATGTGCAGCAAAATATTTTAACAAGCTGGGGGATGCAATATCAATAGCAAAAACAGCAATGAAGATGAATTACCACACAAAAATTCACATCATATAATTTCAGTTCAATTAATGAATGTATATAGAACTTCAATTGTATTTATTTGATTCATATTTTGCATTCAGATTTAGTAATAAAAAAAGTTTGCCTAGACCCCTACTTAGCATGCTATATGAAACTTCAGAAGTGCAATTACATTTCTTTTTTTTTTTTTTTTCAGTTCTACGTCATTTTAAAAATTGCGCATTTTCTGTAATAAATCTTATTAGCTGTATTTCTCTTCAAAATAAAAGTATAAATAAATAATTCATTAATTAAAAATGTAAAAAAATAACTAATAAAAACATAAAAAATAAATAATTAATAAACATTTTTAAAAACAGTAAATAATTAATTAATAACCATTTTTAAAAATATTAAATAATTAATTAATAAACAAATTTAAAATTAATAATAAAAAAACAAAACAAATTCTTTAAAAACCATAGTAAAAAAAAAATTAAATTAAAACGTATAGCATCAGTAATAGAGTGTCAAATTCTGAAAACTAGATTTTTAAAAAATGTGCATAATATAACTTTTAAAAAGAAAAGCTGAATATAAAAATCAGCATGTTCATAGCAAAAAAAAAAAAAAAAAAACCCAAATAGAGTTAAATGAACAATTTAATAGTCATATTTGAATAACGTATTGTAATATTTCTATTGTAACTGATGAGTTGTTTTACATTCTCTTTTACTCAGGTGCCGATGTTGTGCTTCACTGGAAAGCGAAGAAGAGTTTGAGGTAAGAAAATTTAACATTTGTTTCTATTTGTGAAGTAGATATTATATATTTTTTGTAACTTATAAATTCTAATTCTTTTTATTGATGTCCTTTAAAGTAGAGACTATTTTAGGCATGCTAAAAACTAATCAATTAAAACTAAGTTGTATAATTTTTCAATTTTTGTTCAAGTCATATGCATTTATGATGCGATATGCACTAATAGATGCGAATTTTTTTCTAAATGTATAAAAAGGCAGATATAAAAATATTATTCACATTATTTCGGATATATGTAATATCGAATATAGTGAAATGTGTTTAGATATAACCCCAAAGTAAGTAACGTATTGCATATTTCACAATACAATAAAATAACTAATTTAATCAAATTCAGTGAGAAAACTGTTCCAAAATAATTTCGGATGATAAGATTATTTTATTCAATTACTATTAATTTATGCAAATTGTAGAAAATTGTGCCAATCAAATTCGACTGAACTTCATCATATGTGAGTCCTGAAATAATTTTTGAATTTAAGCAATAAAGTTATTAATGTTGATGTTAATGATGATAAAATACATATGTATTTTTATCTCATAAAAGCCGAATCTGAGCACTTTTCTCACAGAAAGGAAAACAAAATCAGGAATACAATGATGTTTATTTTGAAGTCTATATATATATATATATAGAAGGTCGTCTTAATACAATTTTGTCTTAAACAAGCAATATAAAAAAAAATTGTTTAAGTCAATTCCTAATTTTTTTCACTATATTGCATGAAGTTCTTCATAAATAAAGTTACGTCTGGCGCCATCTATTATTAGATACATGCAACTTAAATCTAAAAATCCTGAAATTTATTAATTAAATTTAATGAATTAATTATTATTTGAAAAACTATATTAGCATCCAGTGTCATCCACTACAAGTTCAAAAATATGTGGATGAATAGAAAGTATTTTATGAACGATTGAAAATTTGAACAAGATATATATAGGGAGAGTCTAAGCTAAGAGTAGGAATTGAAAAATAAGCAGAATGCTGTAAGGAATTTGCTAAATAAAGTTAATTCAATTTCTCGACCAAAGTGGATGAAACACCATCCAGAATAAGCCGATTGTACTTTTTATTAATGAAAATATAGATACATTTTGCAAAAATAAAAATAAAATTTTTTTCTTTTTAGAGCCGTTTGTTTGTGTGCTGAGGATGCGGCCACATCAGCCTTTCAGAGAAAGGGTTGAGACTGCACAGTTTGCTGGTGCACAAGGAGGGCCGCCTCTTCGAAAGGACCCTGGATGCCAACGGGCCGACCCTTCAACTACTTTGGGGAACTTCCTGTTTTGCCACCAAAACCTCCCTCAAAGCAGTTGAGGATTAAAATTGGGACGAAGAAGAAGAACGTAAGTGTCCCACTGTTGTGATTGAATTCGAATTAGTTAGTGTTTCTTTGCAATTATGCATTATGTTTTGTTGCTAAGCTTTGTGGACCTCGTGTTACACTGAACAGCCCATCGACGACTGAACAGCCAACTAATAGGTGAACAGACAGGATATTGTCCTGGAGAAGGACTTTTAGAGTAAATTCTCCCTCATTTCTTGTCTTATGAGAGAAATCCCGGGAAACTTCTCCCAGGCATTCTGACTATTGAGCTGAAATGCTTAAGGGCTCATTCCCACCGAGGCGTGAAACGCTGAATATTCACGCAGCAGGCAAGACAATTTTTTCGACCCCCTTCGCGGCGAAACGTCAGAAATAGCATTGCGCCCAGTGTGAAGTTCAGCTTCGAGTTGAAAGTTGGTCTACTCGAAGCCGTAGATTTCAAACCGGTTTCAGGCGAACGTGGTGAGACTAGTAATGGGTCAACGCCCCACGCATAAACGCCTCACGCTTCGGTGGGAACGAGAATTTACTCCCATTGTCGCAATCGACATCGAGTCTGCTCGACTTTGAAAGCAGCGAATACAATGACAACACCGTGAGTCTGAAGCCTAATCCCTCTTATGCACTAATTGTCCATAATAACTGCGTACAACAAACTAGGTTCAAAACATACCTATACATTTAATTAAATTAAAATTCTTAAGATTTCGTTTACCTCTGGAAATGTTGGAATATTATTTTTCGTTCTAGACATAAATATATACAATGATAAATTAAACTTTTATGGTGTTATTTTAAGCATATTAAAATTGCTAGTTTGGTATTTTTAATTTAGCATTTGAGTTATTTTTTTATTTTAATATTCCAAATTAGAATTCTATTAATAAGGAATTAATCTTTGAAGCTTAAATGCGACCTCTTATATAAGAGGTTTCCAATCATGTTGTTATGTAACTTTAATGAAAAAAAAACGAAAATTAATGATGTAATCAAACGTAATTACTGATTATGTGTTTTGATGATGCATCTACAGTCATTAAATAATATCCCTATATCTTTAGAAAAAATAGCTTCATGAAGAAGATAAGCTTTAATTTTCTTTTCAAAGAGAACAAAATCCTTAAACGTTATTTATGTTGAACAGTATGCAATAAAAAAATAGCAATCCAATTTTCTCTAAAAAGATATAACATGATAGAAATTCTAGTTTAAAAGTACAAAATAATATTTTTATAACTTTTGTAATATTTCTATAACTTTCTTCATCGATGTTTGTTTCACATGCCACCAAAAACTTAAATTATTATTTTTGTTTTTACAGGATAAGTTCAATATTCAAATGTCCAGTGCTATCAGGGAGTCCATTATCGAAACAGCTGCTAAGTAAATATTCAATATCACGATGTTTCTTAACTTTATTTCAAATATTTATTCGATGTGTACATTTAAGTTAAGAAATTTGATCTTACAAAATACATATACATAGGCTTAGAATTGTTTTTAACATAATTGCATGTCTACGAATAAAATAAGACTGTTTTACTTAAATAATTGGGTATTAAAGTAGAATTACAAGACTTGAATGCTTTAAATGACTAAAACAAATTTATTTAAACAAAACATTGTTTAAACCATCTAGTGTAATTTATTAATTGCGTTAAACACATAAAAATATTATTTATGGAAATAGACCATACGTAACATGGAAATAATGTGTTTGGAAATATAATAGATGTGAAATCAGTATTTAAACAAAATATTTCAATATTTACTATTGTTTTATCTTACTGCAGTTCTACGTTAGCATTACCGGTAATGGCAACATAATGATTGCATAAATGATTTAAATATTTATAAATATTTTTTTTTTGTAAAATCTATGCAAAAATGTAGTTGTTCAATTAAAACTGTATATAACGTTAATAAATCCATAATAACAAGTTTCCTCCGAAGGAAAATACAAATTTAAATGCATTTCTGAATTATTGTTTTTTTTTTATAATTTTCTCGAAACGTATTCTTATTTTACTTTTCTTTTTATTTACAGAGACTACTTCAATTCCCGTGTTGAGTATCAAGAGCACTACAATACTCAATTTTTACACAATTTTAATTACAATTACTATACACAATTTTTAAAAAAAATATAAAAGGGGAAAAACAGTATAAAAAAAACTCATCACCCATATTTTGCTTCAGTTTCAAACAGCAAAAGATTCAAATATATGAATTTACAGAATATGAGGAAGATAAAAATTAGCAAATAAGAACTGGTTGCTGATCAGATCTTCTCGATGAAACTTTTCGACATTGTGTCCATCCAATCATACTTGATCAGATGGATATGCTAAGACATTTCGTCATGGACATGAACAGACATTTCATAATGGATATGAAAATATATACCTGTAGAAGTATACATGAAAAAAAGACATTTCGTCATTGACATGAACAGACATTTCGTCTTGGACATGAACAGACATTTCGTCATGGACATGAACAGACATTTCCCGGTGGATATGAAAATATATACCTGTTGACGTATACATGAACAGACTTTTCGTCATGGACATGAAACATTTCATCATGGACATGAAAAGACAATTCGTCATGGATAGGAACAGACATTTCGTCATGGACATGAAAAGACATTTCGTCATGGACATGAAAAGACATTTTATCATGGACAAGAAAAGACATTTCGCCATGGATAGGAACAGACATTTCGTCATGGACATGAAAAGACATTTCGTCATGGAGATGAAAAGACATTTCCCGGTGGATATGAAAATATATACCTGTAGACGTATACATGAAAAGACATTTCGTCATTGACATGAACAGACATTTCGTCATTGACATGAACAGACATTTCGTCATTGACATGAACAGACATTTCCTGATGGATATGAAAATAGATACCGGCAGACGTATACGTGAAAAGACATTTCGTCATTGACATGAACAGACATTTCCTGATGGATATGTAAATAGATACCTGTAGACGTATACATGAAAAGACATTTCCTCATGGACATGAACAGGCATTTCGTCTTGGACATGAACAGACATTTCGTCATGGACATGAACAGACATTTCGTCTTGGACATGAACAGACATTTCGTCTTGGACATGAACAGATATTTCGTCATGGACATGAACAGACATTTCCCGGTGGATATGAAAATATATACCTGTTGACGTATACATGAACAGACTTTTCGTCATGGACAGGAAACATTTCATCATTGACATGAAAAGACATTTCGTCATGGACCTGAATCATTTCATCATGGACATGAAAAGACATTTCGTCATGGACATGAAAAGACATTTTCTCATGGACAAGAAAAGACATTTCCTCATGGACATGAACAGACATTTCGTCTTGGACATGAACAGACATTTCGTCATGGACATGAACAGACATTTCCCGGTGGATATGAAAATATATACCTGTTGACGTATACATGAACAGACTTTTCGTCATGGACAGGAAACATTTCATCATTGACATGAAAAGACATTTCGTCATGGACATGAATCATTTCATCATGGACATGAAAAGACATTTCGTCATGGATAGGAACAGACATTTCGTCATGGACATGAAAAGACATTTCGTCATGGACATGAAAAGACATTTTATCATGGACAAGAAAAGACATTTCGGCATGGATAGGAACAGACATTTCGTCATGGACATGAAAATACATTTTATCATGGACAAGAAAAAGACATTTCCTCATGGACATGAACAGACATTTCGTCTTGGACATGAACAGACATTTCGTCATGGACATGAACAGACATTTCCCGGTGGATATGAAAATATATACCTGTTGACGTATACATGAACAGACTTTTCGTCATGGACAGGAAACATTTCATCATTGACATGAAAAAACATTTCGTCATGGACATGAATCATTTCATCATGGACATGAAAAGACATTTCGTCATGGATAGGAACAGACATTTCGTCATGGACATGAAAAGACATTTCGTCATGGACATGAAAAGACATTTTATCATGGACAAGAAAAGACATTTCGCATGGACATGAACAGACATTTCGTCTTGGACATGAACAGACATTTCGTCATGGACATGAACAGACATTTCCCGGTGGATATGAAAATATATACCTGTTGACGTATACATGAACAGACTTTTCGTCATGGACAGGAAACATTTCATCATTGACATGAAAAAGACATTTCGTCATGGACATGAATCATTTCATCATGACATGAAAAAGACATTTCGTCATGGACATGAATCATTTCATCATGGACATGAAAAGACATTTCGTTATGGACATGAAAAAGACATTTTATCATGGACAAGAAAAGACATTTCCTCATGGACATGAACAGACATTTCGTCTTGGACATGAACAGACATTTCGTCATGGGCATGAAAAGACATTTCCCGGTGGATATGAAAATATATACCTGTTGACGTATACAGAACAGACTTTTCGTCATGGAAACATTTCATCATGATGAAAAGACATTTCGTCATGGACATGAAAAATCATTTCATCATGGACATGAAAAAGACATTTCGTCATGGATAGGAACAGACATTTCGTCATGGACGAAAAGGCATTTCGTCATGGACATGAAAAGACATTTTTAATCATGGACAAGAAAAGACATTTCGGCATGGATAGGAACAGACATTTCGTCATGGACATGAAAAGACATTTCGTCATGGACATGAAAATACATTTATCATGGACATGAAAAGACATTTCGTCATGTACATGAATAAACATTTCCTCATGGACAGGAAAGACATTTCCTTATGGACATCAAAAGACATTTCGTCATGGACATGAACAGACATTTCCTCATGGACATGAAAAAGACATTTCGTCATGGACAGGAACAGACATTTCGTCATGGACATGAATAGACATTTCGTCATTGACATGAACAGACATTTCGTCATGGACATGAAAAGACATTTCCTCACGGACATGAACAGACATTGACATGAAAAGACATTTCCTCACGGACATGAACAGACATTTCCTCATGGACATGAACAGATATTTCCTCATGGACATGAACAGACATTTTCGAAATGGACATGAAAAGACATTTCATCATGGACATGAATAGACATTTCGTCATGGATAGGAACAGACATTTCGTCATGGACATGAAAAAGACATTTCGTCATGGCCATGAACAGACAGTTCGTCATGGAAATGAACAGACATTTCCTCATGCAAATTCGGCAGCAAATAAAAAGAAAAAGAATATTGTAGTATATGAAAAATGTATTATTATTTTTTAAAAATTTTATTCTATGGGTTAAAATAAATTAATTTATTAACATAAATTAATTTCCTTTTGGGTTGTTTATAATAAAAGTCCGCTAAAACTTAAAGCATTAGTAATATTACGCTCTGCATATTAAAATAGACATAAAATGTTTCGGCAACATCAATTTGCAACTACTTTTTGCAAAAAGTAACTTTTACCTTTTTTTTAAAAAAAAAACATGCTAATTTATGAAGCTATTTGTGTTTTTAATGCAGCAAGGTGTTTAGCAATTAAGTATATTATCTTGCAAATTTAATTGATAAACTAGTTTAATCACATGCGTAAATATAACTAACCACTGAACCTAACCATCAGAAAATGAATTTAAATTACTACGGAAAACAATATCAATCAAACTAGTATGGTTGTTACGATCAAAATAATTACGTATAATCCCTATAAAATGTAATAAATTGTCATATCCATATAATAAAAACCCATAGAAATATGAATTAATTGTTAATTTATTTAATCAATAACAGTTATTTTCTGAAATTGAAACAATATATTCAATTAAGAAACATGAAAAACGTTTTGAGAAATTTGATAAGTAATAAATTTAAATTTTGGACAAATATTATTCATTTAATTTTTGCTATTTTTTTTTTTAACTTTATATTTGTCAAGATTCGTCAGTTTCCTCATAGAAAAAGGGATTATTTTTAACTTTAGAAGGGAAAATCAGCAGCTCAGTTTTGAATGGTACAAGCAAAACTTATTGATAAATAAAATTGGATATATCATTTCTCTGTGTTAGTTTTACATGGTTTAACGTAAAAACGAAAGTCACTAACAGTCATAAAATTTTACGTTATCTCTCTCTTTCAAAATAAGGTTTATGCTTTCGATAATCTTATGCTTTCGAATTGCAAATCACACTTACTTTACTGGAATCCCAGATTCGCCACAATAAAGTAAATTACAACACAATTACACTCGTAAGTTAAAACGTAACAACAGCCATTTTTATTTTTCTTAGAACAGTAATAAAGTTGCCAATTTTGCTTCACTGAGCATTAACACACGCTACACGTGTAAATATAATTTTATGCTACACGTGCAATGAATATAACTTAACAAAACATTAACCTGAGACAACTTAAGACATTAACACGCGCTACACATGTAAATATAATTTAACGCTACACATGCAAATATAACACATGGTTTAATAACATATTCCCTTCACTCGTTTTACGTTGCGATATCAAAATCAAGATGCTTACACAAAATCAAGCATAATTTACACGATGAATGTAAATTCTGTTGTTGTAAGGCTTACAATTTCTATTTCTACACATTATAATTTATATTTAAACTGTCATAAGGAAAAAAATATGCACTGATAAACACAAGTACACCGATAATTATGCTTAAGCGCCGGTACATACAATTTTACACAGCAGATACATTGAACTTCATTAGTATTATTAAACAAAGTCGTATAAAGATATTCATAACTTGTATTAAATAATTCGTCCTTGTTTAGCGCACATCATTTTCTGAAACCGTACCGAAAAGTACTCATTAATATTACACCAAATTAATTTTGTATAGTATATAAAAAAAAAAGTCATTCAAAATCTTAAAGTATTATAGTTTTTTACAAATTTTTAAAGTTCAACAATGAGCAATATAACATTAGATCTGAAAAATACTATATGCCATCTTTTAATACAACTAATAATAAACTTAATATATATTTTAATATATATCTTAATATATTAATTCAGCAATTAATGAAGATTCATTTCATTCATCACCATGAATCATTAAAATATTTTTAGACTATATTTATTCTGCAAACTGTTGATCAAGTAGCGAAAGCTAGACATGTAACAAACAACAACAACAAAAAAAAAAAAAAAAAAAAAAAAAAACAGCAGAATTATCTATAAAACAAAACTGATTTTAATAAATTTAACGATTTATTAAAAAATAAAGAAACAATGTAGAAATAGGTATTCATTTAGATTTAGGTATAAAATGAAGATCATAGGTTATGAACATGGTTCATATTTGCAGAATTTAGAGCCCTGGTATTAAATAAAATTAATTTCGAATCTCCAGAACCAGAATTCTTCTACAACCGTACGAATGTTGAGAGCAATATCCGGTTACAAGATTTGGAAGGGAAGTAATTACTAATAATAGATATGAAACAGTATCCCCAGGATATTTAAATTAGAATCTGAATCAATTGAAACATTTCTACAGGAATGAATCATGGCTTGTCTCCTGAAAGAGCAATACATTCGTTCTTAAAATCTTTCCTTGATTTTTTTGGAATCGAGGAAAGATTATACTATCACTATACTATAAAGGAAATTTTATACTAAAGGAAATACTATAGATCGTTGAATTTTTTGGAACTGCATAGTTTAATTACATGGAATGTCCCGGGCTTTGGCATTTCCTGTGCACTGTTGCCTTTTTTGTTTGGTAAAATTTCATTTAAAATGTAAAAGTAACAACTGGAGAAAAGATTCTCTTATATAAAATTACTAAAATCTTCTAATTTTGTGGGTTTGCCTTTCTAACTTTATATTCTTCGTGTCAAAGAAAGTCTGACTAGCTTTTATAAACATGTAAGTAGTTTAGATAAAATAAGCTTTCAATTTTTCCCTTTCATATGCTGGGCTTCAAAAAGTGTATTTCTCAAAACGACAACTCTGTATTACTCTGTATGCGTGTGCCTTTTTTTTTTGATGGAGTGCATTTCAAACTTTTCACTTTATTTATTTATTTACTTTACAGAAGACGAGTTGCTATCCTTGTTATATCTATAAATATAATTGCAATGACAATTTGTAACGGGAACAATAAAACTATGGTAATAAAAAATATAAAACCTTCTATTTTAATGCGTTTGCCTGTTTCTTACTTTATATTCTTCGTGCCATTGAAAGTCTGACTAGCTTCTTTAAACAAAGAGGTAGTTTAGATAAAAATAAGCTTTGAAGTTTTGCCTTTCAAATGTTGTGCTCCAAAAATGTACTTTTCAATACGACAACTCAAGTTGTCGTTAACTCTGTATTACTTCAGCATTTGTGTGCCTTTTTTTGATGGAGTGCATTTCAAACTTTTCAATTTATTTAGTTATTTACTTTACAGAAAACTGGTTTCTGGCATTGTTATGTCTTACATAATATAAAATTGCAATGATATTTTGTAAAGGCTCGTTCCCTCCGAGGCGTGAGGCGTTAAAGAGTGAAGCGTTGACCAATCGTTAGCCTCGCTGCTTTCTCTTGAAACCAGTTGAAATCCACCGCTTCAAGTTGACCAACTTTCAACTCTGAAATGCTTGCCGCGTCATGTGACTTGGATTGAGTCAATAGTAGATCTACCATCTAGTAGAAGTAACTGGAACTTCACTAGGAGTAAAGCGATTTCTAGCGTTTTGGTGTGAACGGGTCGAAAAAAATTTTCTTCCCTGCCGCTTGACTCCTCGCCGCCTCACACTTCAGTGGGAACGAGTCTTTACAGGAACAATAAAACCATGGTAACAAAAAGTCACTGTGGCGTGATCACAATGGTGTCAGGTACTTGAACGTTGACGTTAGTTAGTCGTGTACCCTCAAAGTTACTTAAAACTATTAATTTTATTTATTTATTTACTTTACAAAAATTAGTTTATGTCCTTGTTATATTTACAAATATAATTGCAATGATATTTCGTAACAGGAACAATAAAACCATGCACTCTATTGCAGAAAGTCCTTTACAAATAATTTTCATTAATTTTGTTTAAGTTTATCTGGCGCCATCTATGGGTAGATACATGCAACTTAATTCTAAAAAAAACTGAAATTAATTCATTAAATTTAATGAATGAATTAATATTTGAAAAAACTGTATTAACATCCAGTGTCATCCACTACGAGTTAAAAAAAAAAATGTATTTGAACTTGAGTGGAGGAATAAAAAGTATTTTTATGAAAGATTGAAAATTTGATCAAGATATATATAGGGAGAATGTGAACTGATAGAAGGAATTGAAAAAACTAGTTTTTGTCTTTGTTATATTTACAAATATAATTGCAATGATTTATTTTGTAACAGGAACAATGAAACCATGGTAATAAAAAGTGACATTGGCGGGATCACAGGGGTGTTAGGCATTTAGACGCTGACGTCAGTTGGTCTTGTACCCTCTCAAGATGCCTTCGATGTCGCCCACACTGGCACTTCTTCCCGCCCCGTAATCGGAAACCGTCACTTCCGTGATCCTCTCCCGCTCCTCCTCCTCCTCCCCGGAAGTGTCCTCTGACGAACAGGAAGTGAGGTCGTCCTTCCGCAGCAAGTAGGGGCCAGGAAGTCGATGAAGGCGGCGCCCAAGGGAGCCGTCAGCAGGATGGACAGTACGGACACCATCAGCACCTAGAACAAGCAGAATCTACATAGTCAAAACCACATAGAAAGAATCCACATAACCACAATTCTACATGGGCAATAGAATCTACATAGTCACTACAAGCCAAAATCACATAGAAAGAATCCACATAATCACAATTCTACATAGACAATAGAATCTACATAGTCACTACAAGTCATAATCACATAGAAAGAGCCAAAGTATTCTATGCACTAGGGCAGGGATGGTCAAATTATGGCCCGCGGGCCAACTCCAGCCTACCGGAAGGTTCTATCCGGCCCGCGGATAGAATTTTAATTTGCGAGGCAAAATTTAAAAGCAGGTCCGAGGCAAATTCAAGGTCCAAGGCAAAAAAAAAAAAAAAAAAAAAAGGCCCGAAGCAAATTAAAAGAAATATATAGCAGTTGTTTCTAAATATTCCAAAGTTAGAGTTTTACAAATCATTATCGAAAGTAAGTTTCCCAAATTGAATATCTCACTCCCATAAAATCATTGCTATGTTTGCTTCATCTTATATATGTGAACAAGTGATTTCAACTATGAACCTTAAAAAAGTTATTTCAGATGTAGATGGGCATATGAGCATTTAGCCTCGCTTCTTAGAATCAGTGCGTCTCACTTCGAACCTCAAGATAAGAAACTTTTAAAAATTGAAACCGCAATTTCATTCATCTCATTACCATATTTAAATTGTAATACTTGTATATTGTTTTTAAAATTTTAGAAAAATTTATCTTGGGCCACCAAACTTTTTTTTTTTTTTTCAATTTTTGGCCCGCGACCTGAGAAGTTTGTCCATCCCTGCACTAGGGAATAGTTTAATAGAGAGTGCCGGTCCACCAAAATGATGGTCCAATAACAAAAGAGAGTCATCAAACACAAGAAGGAATCAATGGAACTCAAAATGGTTGCTACCTGCTGGCTGTATTCTTTGAAGAAAGGTTCCGTGGGATGAGATCTCGTGTAGTCCAGAGCTTGAGAGCCAACGGCAGCCTGGGGAAGGAATTTATCACTGATTAGACATTCGATTATCTATTGATGATTATCAGTGGACTAAGTGATGCGTCGTTTCTTCATGCGATTTAATCATAGTATATATTTTCATGTAATGAAGTAAAACATTTGCGCAAAATTGATATTGGCGAATTTAAAAAAATTCGACTGGTGATTTGAACTTTGATTTGTTGATTGTTGATTTGTTGATTTTGTTGATGTGAAAATGTTGGGCAATGTTTGTCATATTACGCTCATCCTTAATACTGACTATCCTACTAGAATATACAAGATCGTTAGAATGATTTCTTCTAGCCATATTGTATATCTTTCTTATTATAGAATCGGATTGCGCCCGTTTTGCATGTTTAATGCCACTTGTGACATCTTTTTCTGATATTTGCATTCAAATCAAATTTATACTGAGTTGGGTACTCATTTATTGATCGCAACAAGTTCTTTTCAACAATTTAATGGTTATCAACTTAAAAGTTATTTCGCTGATTAAGTTTTGCATTATTATTTGTCTAGCTTTAAATACTGAGTTAATAATAGTTGAATTTAAGTTCTTGATATGTCTTTAAATTGCCATGTACACTATTAGGTTCATTTCAGGGGAAAAAAATCTTAAGAGAGATTTTTTGTCGATTTGCTTCTAGAATGTCTTCCTATTTAATGAATTGCTTCTTCTGTTTTTGCCGATAAAATTACACATTTTCTTTATTACAAACTTTAAAAGTTTTACTTTCTACTGCAATTGACTATAAATTGTTATCTCCTTTAATCCTTTTCTGCACATATATTTTTCTTTCTGAAAAAAATGGTGTATGTGCAATGCTCCTCGCGAGTGCGTCTAAGGGTAAAAATAGAGCTCCAGACGTTCGTGAACAAAATTGCAAAATTCGTACAAATTATTTCTTTGACAAGATAAGGAGATAATAGAGAGTTTTTGCATAACGTTTTTTATCGTCCGATATTTTTCTTCCTAGCGCGCATGATCATAGGAATAGCTCAGTAGTGCAGTATTACAGATACGCATGCGCAATAGGTACAATGTTTCCTATGAGCATGCGCGCTATAAAAAAAATATCGGACGATAAAAAAAAAAAACGTTATGCAAAAACTCTCTATTATCTTCGCATGCCCAATTCTAACGTTGCGTCGCAAGCTTTAATGCTCTTTTTCCACAATTGTGTTGGAATTTGGTGACTGAAAACCTTCCTAAAGGTTATATAGAGTTAGAAGACCAGAAAAAATGTCGAATTAGCTTTAATAATTTTTATATCAGAATCAAAAAATATCACGGAGTCCTGAAAATACATTGAATTTTTAAATTATTGATATGCGTGTATTACTTCGTTAAATTTTAAGTTTCTGAATTTAATTGAATTCAGGGATATCCGATGTGCATTAAAAGTACAGAAACCATGTTGGGAAAAAAAGCAGATTTCATCTACACTCTGATGGAAACTGACCTGCACCGTCGCTTTCGACAGCCATGAAGCAGAGACAAATGTCTTTTCTTTCAGATTCAGTTTCGATCCCAGCAGTGCGAAGACGGTGGACAAGAACCGAAACACGACTCCCAACATCACTGCGAGCACTGCGTAACCTGAGGAGAAAGAAAACAAAATTTCAGTCGCTTCCAACACCTTTACATTTAGTAGCACGTCATGAACAACCCAGGAACCACCAGAGTGTAAACCCTTCATTTAATATACTTTATAGAAGAAAATAAACGACTGAAATATTAACTGAATCCACTGATTCCTTCCTTTCAAACAAAAAGCATTTTGTTATTTTATAACAACTGATTTGTTATTTTATAACAATTGATTTGTTATTTCATAACAATTGATTTGTTATTTTATAACAATTATGCCAATTGAAAATTGTCAAAATATTCTGTATCCTATACACTTTCCATATCATGTTTATAACCAATATATATTCCTTCTGTGTTGTGTACTTTCGTTACTTTACAGAAGGAATCCGCTGCATAATATTATAGAACAGTTTTCTTTTTTTGTATTATACTATAATTCGTTATACTACGATAATTCTGCAATCGAAAATATTTTTAATTAAATTTTTTTTATTATTGTTTACCCATTCTTACTTTTTTAACTGTAGATGTCTTCATAGCCCTGAGTATGGGGAGTAAGCTATAAAGTAAAGTTATGCATAATATTATATAGTAGCTATAATCTTATAAGGTCAATGATAGGATTTCAGCTTTCGTTGGCTTGTTATTGTAATCAGCATGGTTTATTAGATAGATGGACGCATGCACTCTCTATATTAGTTTAAACTGAAATTCTACATATTAATACAATATTTAAAAAATGTGAAAATTGAATGTAAACTCATGTGCTGATGTTTTTAAACACGAGTTTTGTGTTTCACGCCGTACATCGCAAGTATTGGTCGTATATCGTATATCAAGTCTCTGAAAAGTTGGCGAGGTCTTCCGAGAGGAAATTTAGGGGTTGTAGCAATAACATAAATAATATAATTTTGCATGTTCTATTTATTACGCTACAAAATAAATGAATCTTTCAAAGATTTTTCAGACAATATGGTAAAATGTAGTGTTGACTGCTAATATTTTAGTTTGAATTTTTGTAATTATTAATAATTTTATCCGAAACATGTGTTATTCAATTATAGCATGGATAATTGCTTTGTTGAAAAGATTTCGGGCTATACCCCGAACTTTCTTTATTTTATTTTCTGAACACCAGCGAACCGTGTTTTTCATTTATGTAAGTAGTAAAGGAAGTAAATTCCGACAAGTATTAAAGGAAGCATAGCCTTCTGAGGACTCTTAAAAGTAATTTCTCATATTTATTTGATGTAGAGAAATCCTCTTGTTGGACAATATGACTATCAATGCGACAAGCACATAAACGTGCTTGAATGACCTCCTAGTCTTCTTGTATCTGAAAACAACAATTCAGTGAACACTGCCAGAGTATTCGAACATAAGCCCCTCCCTCACGCTACCTGCGAAAGTTACCACTAGGCCAAGAATCAGGCGATTGGTGTGCTTGGTCCATTTAAAAATAATAAAAACGCAAATTTATTATTTTCACCAGGTCGATAAGGTTGTGGGTGATGAACGCGCATTTTGATCTCCACAGGTTAATAAACGCACATTTTGGCAGTAGTCAGCACTGTCGCCCCATTTCTGCATAGATATTAAAAAATTTGAGTAGATTATATTTTGAAAGACTTCCAAGAAGATATTAGAGTTCCTTTCTCTTTTGTGTGTGAATGATAGGTAGCATACAACCGATAGTACACCTTGGTTAACTTTGAATATATTACAAGTTTTAAAATATCTCAATGATAAACAGATTGAGAAGAACAACAAACAAGAATGTTTCAATAATAACTAAAAATATTGATATATTATTAAAATATATCAACACTGATTCGGCTCTTTTTTCACTTTGTATTATTTTATTTCTTAGTAACGATCCAATTTTCCAAAATCCAGATTGGGTCAACAAGTTTCTCCTGACAACGTTCTTGTGATATGAAGGTTTGATTGTTTAAAAATGGAAATGCATGCACTTCACCTAAATTGTCTTTTAAGCTTCCGATGGTAACTTCAGCTCCAATGAGACCAAACAAAAATGGTTCGATTAAAGTCCACATAATGCCGGTTATCCATGTAATGGGCATCTGCAAGATATTAAGCACACTGTTAGGAAGCAAATTATTTTCAAACTAGGGATAAAATAAAATTTTGAAAATAATTCCACTAATCTAAAAATAATCTTCTAGGAGTCTATGCAGAGATTATTCCCCAAAATTCTTCCCATAGACTTCCAACATTTTATTTGAAAATTTTTTTTTTATTAAATTTTACATCTTAATTAAATGCGAATAAAATAAGAAAAAAGAACCCATCTAAACAAAGAGATATATGGATTTCTTATGTAAGGATCTCTTGAGATACTAACACAAAGCAAATTGCAAAAAGACATAAAATATAATAATGTGTAAGAATAAGTTTTAATTAGAACACAGTTACAGTCATTTACATTTACAGAAAATTATTATTTTCAATTGTTTCTTGGTAGATTGCAGATATCAGTCTATATTGCTTAGACTACATGGCTTAAGACTATCAACCTTTTCTCAATCGACAGAGGACCGACCTGCTTTGACATGCGCTCGAGCTACAACAATTCTATGTAGACTTATGGAAGTGATTTACAGATCAAATTAGTAATGGTAAATTTCGAGAAATATTTCTTGATTTTAAATTGCTACCTCTTGCCTACTTTCTGTAATTCTTCAACTTGGAGACACATTTAATCGACAGCATTACCTTCAGTCTTAGCCATATAGTGCTAATTTGGTGGACAGCGATTGGGGATTCTGAGATAGAAGAGAATCCTTCAGATCTCAACAATTCCCTCTCCTTTTCGTTCTACATTGTGGAGAAAAAAAAAAAAAAGATGCAATGCTGCAGGCGTCCATTCTTGCTATTATGTATATTTGGCGTTCTAATGGCGAATAACTTCATGCAAAAGAACTCGACATTGGAAAACTACCACTTGTGCTTTCTAATTGAGATTTAATGCATTTATTACACAAGAATATTTTTTATAACACTAAACCATTTCATACGGTAAGTAGTCGAACAACTTTAAATGATTATTGTTTAAATAACTATTTACCGAGAAAAATATTTAATAGATAAGAATTCGTTTGCATAAACATAGTATTTTTGTACTTCCATTTATAGGAAATTGTGTAATTAAAAATTTGATTTGGGCACTTGATTGAGGAAAACTTGATTTGGGTACTTGATTGAGAAAAATATGATTTGGGCACTTAATTGAGAAATTTTTTTGTTTTGGGCACTTGATTGAGAAAAATTTGATTTGGGCCCCTTGAGTGTACTAAGTGAAAAAGACATACAAAGTGGTCGCTTTGGGCCCTCCACTTGAGGGAGGCCACGAAGGCCAGGCTGACGCAGGCCAGGGCCCCGGCCCCTGCCATGTCGACCCTCTTGCTGACGAAGCCGAAGCTCAGTCCACCCAGGATTAGCAGGACGCTCCGGTACAGCACCAGGGAATTCTGAAAAAGGAAGATTGCTTCAACAAAAATGGGGTCAAGTGGCTGTTCAATTTGGGATTTTTTTCAAGTGTGTAAAAATTTCTTCTAAAATGTATGAGCTAAAGCAAGAGTACCCTTAAGTGCCCTTAAGAATACCCTTAACCATGTAATTTTTCTTATTTGCATTATTCATGAAAGTAATACTATTGGTCATTACTTATTGAAAAAATATTGCAGCTATGTAATGATCAAAGAGCATGTTAAGAATTCTACATTAAGTAACTACTTTAATTTATACAATAATCCTAAATTGGTAAAGGAAATTGGGAGGGCCATGGTGGGAAAATTTTCCATTGATGGGGAGAGGAGGAGTGTAAACAATTCACACACAGCTTTTGGGGGAAACCTAAAGTGGGCGCTTTTTACCAGGCCCTCCATGGTGCATATTGAGTAACATTGAATCAGGTACATATCTGCCATAAATGTTACTCGTGGAAAACAAAATTTTTAAAAACATTTTTGATCATCATCTTTTAAAGAAAGTAACTTATACAGTACGTATATTAGGCATATTTTTTAAAAAGTGTGTAAATAAAAGTTACTGCGTATAACAGTACCAATTTTGTGGAATTTGGTCGTTAATCACCTCCTCCCCAAATGATTATAATTTTTTTTCAGTTATAACTTTGGCTAAGAAATTAAAATATTTATCAGTAAGTATCCCTAGCGAGATAAAATGTACATTATTAAAAAAAGATAATTTTTGTGATTTGAAAGTTAAGATGCTATTTACGACAGAGTACATCTGCTTTACGCCATTTACGTTAAGTACTACTTTCAAAACTTGCAGAATTTTGAAGCAATTTTTCTAGTAAAGACAGTTTGCTCTGCGATGTCGCATCTTCAAATATGGCTGAGTTGTTTCCCGTACCTTAGAGTTGGCGTCGCTTGGCAAGTACCCCAAAACAACTCCCACGATGGTTCCCAGCAGCAGTCCGATGAAAGGCTCCAGAGGTCGAGTGATCAGGGTCCACGTCAAATTTTCTGCAACAAGAAATTCATATTTTCTGACTCCGAGAAATGCTTTAAAGGCTCGTTCCCACCGAGGCGTGAGGCGTCACGTGACAGGAAGAAAACCTTTTCGACCCGTTCACACTGAAGCGTCAGAAATCGCTTTAAGCCCAGTGAAGTTCCAGTTACTGATACTAGAGGGCAGATCTACTATTGGCTCAATCCAAGTCACATGACGCGGTAAGCATTTGAGAGTTGAAAGTGGGTCAACTCGAAGCGGTGGATTTCAACCGGTTTCAGGTGAAAGCTGTGAGGCTAGTGATTGGTCAACGCTTCACTCTTTAACGCCTCACGCTTCGGTGGGAACGACCCTTTACAAAATATATTGCAATTTTGTTTCGTGTAAGATATAACGAGGACAGAAACTAGTTTTTTTTGTAAATTAAATAAATAAATTAAAGTGAAAAGTTTGAAATGCACTCCATCAAAAAAGGCCCACACATGCTCAAATAATACAGATTTGTCGTAGAGCTTTTGTATTGAGAAATACATTTTTTTTAAACACAACATATAAGAGGGACAATCTCAAATCTTGTTTTATCTAAACTAACCTCTACGTTTTTCAAAGCTAGCCAGACTTTCTTTGGCACGACGAATATAAAGTTAGAAACAGGCAAACCCATAAAAATAGAATATTTTAAGTTTTTATATAAGAGAATCTTTCTCTCAGTTATTACTTTTACATTTTAAATGAAGTTTTACTGAACAAAGATGCAACAGTCTACAGGAAATGCCAAAGCCCGTGACATTCCATACAATTAAACTATGCAGTCCCATGCAATTAAACTATACAGTTTAATAAAATATAATTAAACTATACAGTTCCATAAAATTCAATGATATATAGTATTTCCTTTATAGTATAGTGACAGTATAATCTTTCCTCGATTTCAAAATTTTTTTTTTTGAAATCAGTGATTAATGACTTGCAGTAAGTAACTATGCTTAAGCATAAAAAGCATTGGTTTACTGAGCTGTTTTTTTAGTAACTGGTACGATTTTGAAAAAAGAGCTCAAAAGGGATTGATCAAATTAGCTTCTTTCTTTCAATTTCCTGATATTTATGATTGAAAATGTTTATCCACAAACGATCCAAAGATCCAAAGATCCATAGATCGATCCAAACAGACTTTAACATTTCATTACAATGAAGAGCCCTACTTTGCTGAGAACGGTTTTTAAATGGAACATGTTTCGAGAATTTCATAAAATATTTAAAAATAATGCTTCAAATAAACATTCATCGATGGCTGACATCTAAATCGCCATTACAGCCTTTTGTGTGAGAAAAATAAATAAATCATTTAAACTCGAGACACTATATTCGGAGTACCGAAAGTTTACAAAGTTATTAAATCTCTTATCTCTTCTGATGCAATGTCCAGAAAACAGTTAATAACCTTTTAAAATGTTGAGGCACATCAGTATTCATACATATGAAACTTTCACATAAACTTGAAAAGGATTGATAAAACCGATGAGGAAGGCTCTTTCGAAAAGTTAATCATTAAATTAAATCCATAGGCCGAAAAGTCCTTCCGTTAAAATTCCGATGATGGTGAAAAAAAAAAACCCCTGACAAGCTCTTTCGACAATATGTGGTGACAAATGTGTGTGTTCATTCCAAATTCTGGCTATACTATGTGATGTTAAATGGGCGTGTCCATTCCAAATTCTGGCGATTAAATATGGTGACAAATATGTGTGGACATTCCAAATTCTGGCGACAATATCTGGTGACAAATGTGTATGTCCTTTCCAAAATCTAGCGACAATATGCGGGGACAAATGTGTGCGTCCTTTCCAAAATCTGGCGACAAAATGATAAATGTGTGTGTTCATTCCAAATTCTGGCGATAAAATGTGACAAATGTGTGTGTTCATTCCAAATTCTGGCTACACTATGTGATGTTAAATGGGCGTGTCCATTCCAAATTCTGGAGATAAAATATGGTGACAAATATGTGTGGACATTTCAAATTCTGGCGACAATATTTACAATATTACAATATTACAAAATGTAATTGCAAATGTGTGTGTCCACTCCAAATTCTGGCGATAAAATGTAATAGCAAATGTTTGTGTCCATCCCAAATTCTGGAGATAAAATGTGGTGACAAATGTGTGTGTCCTTTCAAATTCTGAAGACAAAATGTTGGTGTTGTGTCTTGAGGAAAGACGGACTTACCATTGGACGTGAGTATGCTGAATGTGACAATGAATCCCGTGAGTGCGACAATGTTGTCGATGGAGACGGACGCCATGACGAGTGTGGGGATGCCGCTTTCCACCCCCAGTTCCCTGTGCTCCAGAGCCAGCATGCCCGGCACCAGCACCGCGGCCGACACCGCTGACACAATGAATCTGTTAAATAAGATTTTTAGTTCTGGATGAATAGTTTAAATTCATATACATAAGTATAAAATAATATGCAGGTAAATACATGAATAAATTCCTACGTACGTAAATATATGTATATATTCATATACAGGTAAATATACATATAAGGTAGGTAAATATACATATAATTCATATACTAAAGGAAGACCATATAACAAGTAATTGCATGTTTAAAGGTAATTAAGTAATTGTATGGTAAAGGATTTATAGGCATACAATTACAGTGTCATTGATTGCCCATTTGGATTTTTCCAATTTGGGATGCTCAATGAAATAAATGCATGGATACCAAAAGATAAGTTTTAATGCTTAGAATTGACATCCAGTTAAATTATACACAAACCGTCTCATGTTTATTTGCACTACGTTGCGAAATGTTTCTTAAAAAACTCGTCTTAATTCTCAAAATTTTACTTTAATTCTCTATGAATTTCTCTACAAAGAGAATTACATATGTTACATTTCTCTTACGTTATATTCTAAGGTTACATTTTACTCCAAAGTAGTCAGCACGCAGATAGTTTGCTAACATGAACTACATATTATTAAAAATAATTAGTGTCTGCTCTCTTGCTTACCAATAAACGAAGAATCAATTATTGCAACAATGGAAATGTGGTATACAATGTATCATATAATTTAAACATAAATAAAAGTTTGCTCAATTTCTCACAAATAATTGCCAAGTCTACCAGATTACAAGCCTTAAAGTCATAAAATAAAGTTCTTTGAAATAAATTGCGAAGAGGATAGAGCTTAAGAATCATTAAGAATAATATAATGGCAGTTAATGATATAATAATAATTATTATTACTATTAATGATATTATAATAATTGCTGATGATATATTAATAATTACTCACTTTATTATTACAGTAATACTTTCAGCATAAAACAGAATATATGCTATACAGCTTCAAATCAAATTCAATTTTCTAAAGACGTGGAAAGATTGATTCCTCAAAATACCCATGAATTAGGTTCTCAAATTTTCCTTCCTTCCTTACTAAAAGGAAATTTTGTTCCACATTTTTATGTCATTAAAAGTTTTTGGTATAAAAAGTTCAAGGAGAATAACGGAAGAGATCAAGGGTTGGAAATCCAAGGAGGAGCAAAAAAGATCAAGGTTACTCAATATCATAAATCACGTTAGTAACTTGGATGTTTCACTGTGTTTAATTCATGCTAGCAATATATATAGTACATGACAGGAATTTTTTAAGCTTAAAATTAAATTCAGAAAATCGTTAATAAATTCATTGAAGAAAAATCAAACAAATATGCAAAAAAAAAAAAAAAAAATTAACAAATATGCAAAAAAAAATTATTTTCTTTTTTTTGCACAAATACGTTAAATCGTTATCTTTTATGATGAAGGATGAGGGCCTTTTTGGTGATGAAATTGAGAAGAAACTCAGCTCATTCCCAAAAAGTAAATGAGCCTTTACTCACCCGAGCATGGCCGACCACAGCCAAGGCAGTCCCAGGAGGTAGTGGCCGAGAAAGGTGAAGCCTGCCGCCTCGAACAAGCAGGGCACGACGGACAGCTTCAAGACGTCCAGCTTCAGCTCCATCAATTTTCCAGGATCCAGACCCAGACCAGCTTTCAGCAGGATGATGACCAGAGAGATGTCCCTGCACAACAACAATACAACTCAGCTACAGCATGCTCATTCAGCGTTTTTAACCATGTAATCAGGCGGTAGAAAATTTGGCAGAATTAATAAATTAAAGCAGCGAAGTATGGCCAAAGTTTCTGACACCAGAAACATCGGAGAAAGTTTCTCAGCATGCAGCAAAACTGTAACTTAAGGACTACACATTCTGGGAAGAGGGGGATACGTTGATTCGCTCATGCTTGCAGGTTTTTTTAAATTGCTTGCTATGGTAAGTGTTTTATATTTATGAATGCATTTTTAAGCAAAAATTGTCACCACTTAATAAACACCCTGCCGCCAAGATTTTAAAGGGAGTTATTAATATGATTATGGGCTTACATATATGCTACTAATAAAAGGAGCCGAAAGGGCTACTAATAAAATTTCAAATTTACATGATCGTAATGCAATTTTCATCATGAAAGGATTAACTATAAACATGTCGATAATATAGTTACAAAAAGAGAAAAAAATGCAGTTGAATTGGGGTTTGGTTTGTCGCTCTTCGGTCATCTTGTGCGCACGTAAGGCTAAACAGACGGGATCTACAGTTTAAAGTGTATTCCGAACCATTACAAGCACCCAATGCACCGCAGGGACTGTCCCCACACACACACCAGTTTCTGAGTAGGAAATTTTAGAATGTAATTAGGTTAACTAATACCCGTAGATAGAACTAAATTCTGCTGCATTTTAGGGGGGGGGAATTTCATGCCAAAGTGACAGAGATTTAAAAGCTAGCAGCACTAGTAGAGAAAACTCACCTGAGAGTAGATGCCCACTGGATGGAAATGTCCGCATGATAAGGAATGAAAGAAACGTTTCGAAACAGGACTCCAACCAGCAGCATGCCTGCGGTGAAACAACAGTAGAAGCTTTAGATTTTTTTAATTAATATTTTAAAATAAACAAAGACGTTTTTCTAAGAAAAGTCTTGAATATTGAATGTTGAATCCGGAAATATTGAATGTTATTAAAGTGGTATTTTTATGGGTTATTGCATAAACACAACACATTTAGGTTTGATTTATGTATGCTTAGTAGTTATTAGTTTGCTGGGATTTTACTCTGAGTTAGATATTGCGGTTTTTATTAGAATGTAATGTTTTAATTGAATCGTGTAATGATTGCAATTAATTTTTGTTAGCTAATAATTTTTTCTCATTGTATTACTATTTTTGATGCATCCAAGAATGAGAAAGTTTTGTCTACATTCAAATATATTTATGCGAAAGATATAACACGTGCTACTAAATTTCTCCTACATTATGCTTAAAAACGGTTACATTATTTGTTCTCTTTTGAAACAGAAATATTTTCTGTAACTGCTCACTACTTTTTCAGAGTGTGCAGATACACAGTGTTCTGCATGAGACTCTAAAAATAGTATCACAATTCCAGGTCGCATTCGGGGATAGTTTGTGATATCTAATAAATTTTAGTCATTATTCAATAAATTATAAAATAAAAAAGTTTTCAGGAAAGAAAATTCAGAAATGTTTCTTTAATAGGTATTAAATTACATGATTTTATGGCTTAATTCTTTAAATTATTGAGCAGGTATCAACATGAAATTGTTCTGATAAAAATTTGGTGAAATGCGTGAACATAGGCAAATGAAAGTTCACTTATACTATGAAACGGATATGCATCCATCACCGAGAAAAATATTTTCATTTTACATTTATAAGGAAAATCTTGTTTAAAACACATTTATTTTCCACGTTACATGAGCAACATTTAGGAAAACCCTGCTGTTAGAAAATGTCTATTAACCGATTAATCATACTTATTACCCTTCGCAAGATATGTACCGTCAGTTATGAAAAAGAAAAAGGGTCTTACACGAATGGTGAGAAAAAAAATTATATGTTTGAAATCTGGGTTTTGAAAGCAGTGAAGTATCACTTCATGACAATCAGTGAAAATACTATACTGGAAAGATCGCTTAATGCGGAAAACAATGATGTATAACATAAAATCGTTTGTATTATGCAAAATATTATAGCATTATTGAGGGACCGCATAACCGCATGATGTAAGTTATCAAGCAAACTCATTATTTGTATCAAGTATATTATCAAGCAAACTCACTTTTCAACAGGACAAAATAATATAATTGCCAATTGAATTTTGTGATGCCACATAAAAATAAATAAATAATATAATTATAATTATGTCGAGTAATTTATCCTCTTTTTTTCCAGAATTGAGAATCATGATGAAGACGTTTTATTATCTCAAATTGGGTTCGTTATTTTTTGATGCGTTTCTTTTTTTCAGATTTCTTCAAACTGTTCAATTCATCTCAGATGACTAAAGAAATTAACCAATTGGTTGGAGAAAAGTAGTAAATAAGACCTTTTGGGTGTAAAACCGAACGCATGTGACGAAATTATAACACATTCTGATAGAAACATAACAAAAATAGGACATTTTAAGCAAATGAACAAATAAAAATAACTATATTTAGTCAATTGAAACTCAAACAGGAATAAAGCAATGCTTAAAGGGTAGAGGAAATCCAGCGACAAAATATGCAAAAATCCTGAGCATACAGTTTAAACACATTATAGGACTGATGAAGACAGTTTCAAAATGTTAGGTTAAAGAACAGAAAAAGGAAAAAAAATGCTTTTATTTCTCAAGCAAAGAAGATAAAAAATAGTAAGTAATGTCACACACAAAGAAAGTTGAAAAAAAGTAAGATAATATAAAGTAGGAAACGGAGTACGTTTGAGAATAATGGAAAGAAATATTTTGATAAAAGAATTGTAAATTATTTGCTATCTGTGCAAAGGCACCTACTGAGTGTTATTATACTTAGTGTTAGATACGTATGGCAGCCACAAATGCATGAAGAATTCGTGTTGTCAATGGAAGTCTATCAATAGTCCATTTTCGTCACAACTGGGTGACGAAAACATCAATGATGTATTAGCAAAAACACCTAATATATTTGAGCAGCATACTTTTCGGTGATTATGAGACCTTTAAATTGTAATTGCTCTTTGTCTTTTGCTTTTCTTTTTACGAAACCACTGAATAAAAGCCATTATGTGATCAAATTGGGATAATGACACTTATGAAGAAACTAAAATAATTGTTTTATTCCACTTAAGATTGCTGTAATTACAGTTAGAGACTTTTGATCAAACGACTCATGAAAACTGGGAAAAAATAAAAATGTTTCTTTCTTTTTTTACAGTACACAGACATAGCTTTTCAAATAACGTAAAATTATTTACAAATTGTATTGCATCCTATTCTCAATTAATTTTTTGTATAATTATGCATAACTTATGATATACTTCTTAAATATAGTACGAGTAATACTATATCACGTAAAAGCAAAAATACAACTCTCATAAGGTTTTGGTCCTTAATAGACGAATAAAAAAATTCTATAAAGGATGTGCTCTAAAAATATTAAACCATCAATTTATAGAAACTGCGCAACTTTGAAATTATTTTTATATTATATTCTTTTTATTTCTTACGATATACAGGGTGTCCCTTAGAAATTCTTAAATATCTGGCATTAAATATAAAGATAGATAGAGGTGACCGAAAGAAGCAGATTTTGTTATGGGATGAGACAGCGAAAAGTGCAGTTTTTAAGCACTACCACGCAAATAAGATATGAAAAAGGGTAAGCGAGAAAGTTAGAAAAAATCAAACATTTTAAACATTAAATTTTCAGACTGAGTGATTGAAAGTGTGACCACCAAATGTCATTCAAGATTCATTATGGTAGTGCATAGATGGGTATAAAAAAAGCAAAAATGTCAACATGCATTTTCAGTATGAGATATTCTGGACACAAAATCTTCCTCACAATCAATATGACTTTCATAGACCATGCTTTTAATGCCGCCATAGAAAAAAAATACATGCATGCCAGATAGGGTGATTGCAGCGACCAAAAACAGGTCCACTCGGCCCCATCCAATGTAAGCCGTAAGATTTCTTGCAAGTCATTTTCTACTGAGATGAGCTGGGCTCCATCGTGCTGGAACCACATTGCTGTGTTTACAGCTGGAGAAACATCCCAAAAGAAATTCTGGCAGCATGTTTTCTACAAAAAAGTGTGACCCAGAAGTCTGCGAAACATGTTTGATTATCTATAAAAGTCCTATTGATTGTAAAGAAGATATTGTGGTGCAAATGTAACCTGCTTTTTTTTTCTAATATATGCACATTCACTGTGAATCTTGAATGATTGTCGGTGGTCTCACTTTCGAGCACCTATTTTGACAAAGTTTAATATTTAAAATGTATGTTTTTATCAGACTTTACCAGGCTCTTTGACTTACCCGCTGTTTATATCTTCCTTATGTGATAACGCTCACAGATGTCATTTCAGCACCTGCATTCCATTACAAAATCTGCTTATTCAGGTATTTTTAGTCAGTTGCTTATGAGACACTCAGTATAATTAATTATTTAAAGCCACTAATAACACTTCTAAATCTAAATGCATTTTTTAAATAAATTTATTCGGTAAATCTGACTCAACGCTCTCCTTTATATTTATTATTTAACATGTAGCTAGATAATGCGTTTTTTATTAGTGTTAATTATTCAATTCCTTCTATTAGTTCCCACTCTCCTATATATATATATCTTGTTCACATTTTCAATCGTTCATAAAACACTTTTCATTCATCCACTCGAGTTCAAATGCATTTTCTTTAAACTAGTAGTGGATGACACTTGATGTGAATGCAGTTTTTTTTTTTTTCAAATATTAATTCATTCATTAAATTTAATTCATTAATTTTAGACTTTTTTTAAGATTTAAGTTGCATGCATCTAATAATAGATGGCGCCAAATGTAAGAGGAAAATTTCAACTTTATTTCTTAAGGACTTTTCTGCAAGATAGTAAAAAAAAATAGGAAATTTTTTTTTGTTTTACATTATTTGTTATTAGTGTTTTATAGGGGTTGTTTATTAAGAGTGTCATTGTTAGTGTGATATGCTTGTAATGAGAACTCACCCAGCAGCGGAGGCAACCTGATGCAGCCGACGAGCACCCCGCCCAGCCAGGCTGTGACAGCGAGAAGGAGTAGGGCGAAGATCTCCGTGCCGGGCAGGGAGGCGCTGCCCAGCACTCCGTAGGCTGCACCGCACAGGAACAGCAGGCACGCCAGCTGAGTGCCCGCGGACACCGACCGCTCTTTTAATCCCGACAAGGAACAGCAACCCTCTGCAAGAAAATATACATAGGTGGGAGGTATTGGCAATTTGAAGTTAAGATACTTTTCTTGTGGTGGTAGTACATTTGAGCAACTCCTTTGGTCATCCTTCATTTGTTTTTGTGGGAAGAGTTGTTTACTTGCGTTGCACTGACAAATGATTAAAACGGTTCTGAATAAGTCTGTCGAGAAATGTGCCAAAAGAAAACCTTATACGTTTCACAGACATGCATTGGCTTGATGGCCAGTCGGTTAGCGCCCTGGCCTTTGGTATCACAGGCTTCAGGTTCGAGTCCTGGCGGGGGCCTGGATATTTACTGGTTTTTGGAATCCTGGCGGTGGCATGGGTGCTTTCTAGTGGTTCGACTCCACGTTAAACTGCAGTTCCCGGCCTAAACTGTGCGCAAAACGACCTTAGATAGACGAACGGAACCACAGATATGCAGTAATTTACTAGGGGTGCAACCAAAAGATTTGCAAATTTCAAGAGAAATACAAAAAGAAAAAAAATTTTACAGAGTATCCCCCTCATTAGCTACGCAATGTTTGCCATCTCTCTGGCAATACACGAATACCGCGCTGATAAAAAAGATACGTCTTTGGACCGAAATCATTAGCCAACAGATTTTTGCAGTGTATACCAGGCAAATCATGGGTGATTGACCGAAATCCGATTGAAATCTCCATTTAATATTTTCTTATGATTTTCACCCTATGTTGACTTTGAAAGTGGTGTAAGTCTATTTGAGAACATCAAATTATAATTTTCTTTCAACTAATACTTTAAAAACAATCACATTATAAAAAATCATTTTATGGTTTAAAAAATATAAAATGAACGTATATTAATATATATTATAATATATATATTATCACAATTTCTTTTAAACAAGACTTTAAAAGCAATCACATTGTAAACTTAAATCATTTTATTGCTTAAAAAATATAAAATGAGCATATATTAAACACATTCCAATATTTTTCAAACCCTTCAAATATCTCCATATAATATAAAATGGACTCATGGACTTAAAATGGACTTACACCACTTTCAAAGAAAGCGGCTCATTGTTTCCTCATATATTAAAGTATTTTTAAACAGAATTTAGTCTAAATAAATAAAACAAAATTTAAGTAAAATGAAAAGTATAATCATGCTTAATTGTCACTAAGGGATATTTTTTTTCCAAAATTTTGTTGGATGACTTTTTAGTTTTGTAAATTTTTATACAAAATGAAACTTTTGTAAGATACAGTATATATAAATAAGATATTCAGAATAAAATAAAAGAAGAAATAATAAATCTATTTAGGATTAAATAGATAAAAAAATTTCATTGAATATTTCCACTCAAAACATTTTCTATGCTCAACAATGACAGTTAAAATTTTTCTTTATTTATTCACAATTCTTAATTTTTCAATCCTAACAACTGTGTACTGAAAATATGTCTGAAATAATTTTATTTTAGAAAATAAAATAAATTATTCTAATCGTAAAAACTTGCACCTTCAAAATTCAGGCTTCATGTTTTTATCATTATTTTATTGATAGACGTGTAATAACCAAAACAAAAGAAAATTGGCAAATATCCCTAGAGTTATTCAAAAATAAGAAAGTGAAACTATTATACGTCGAGTTTTAGAGAACTAATTTCTATGTATTTAATATTATTATAAAGTATTTCATATACCTTAAAAATCCTTTCGTAAATGCTTTTACTAGAGCTCGAATTTCGATAATCGAATATAAGTAGGTTTTTTTTTAATATTTTATATGGTTTTTTTTTTTCATTAAAAGTTTCTCCCATAAAGTTAATTTCTAAACCTTTTTTTTTTATATGTTAAGTGTGGAACACTAATAACTATAAATTTTTTTTATAAAAATGAATAAAATGATTTGAATTAGAAAAAACTCACCCGAAAATGTGTTTTATTCGTTTCAATCATAGTTATGAGATGAATCTAATAAATATTTAAAAAAAAAATACTGAATACTAATATTAATACTATACCATATGAAAGAAATAACTTATTTAAATTAAAAGTGATTTTTCTATCATCCTAAACATATCCACAAGCACAAAAACATCTTTATTCATAAGTTTTAGTACGCATATATTTTTTGAAATAAATTGATTCGTTTTCTTTTGAAATCAAATTATCAGTACAGATAGCTAAACGGATTAGCTGTCTCTTGGCGACAATTTGGCACACTTTTTGGCATTTTTTTTTCCTCCTTTATCTCTGCATATAAAGATTTTTACTGACAATTTTTTTTTAATACATCTATAATACATTATTATAAAAAAAAGAAATTTAGCTGTCAACATTTATTTGATCTTCTAATAATCATTATCTAAATTAAAGATATTAACTGAACATAAGAAAATTGCAATGCGAACAGTACATACAAATAGCTTTAATGACTCTCCAAAAAAATTTTAATGAAGAAAACTGAGAAATAATTTACTTCAAAAATAATTGAAAAAGTTTAATTTTGTATTTTTATCCACCCGAAACAAAAGTCGAATGGAAATTTACGTTAAAAAATCTACGGAAATTTGGTTATTCTTTGTTAGGCAATATTTTTAAAATTTTATTTTCTTTCTAGCAAAAATGCTTCACCCATATTCAACATTTTAATTACTTCTACTGGACCGATTCAGTGTCAACGTCAGGTTGTTAATTTAATGAAGAAAAATGAGAAATAAAATAAATCCCTTGAAAAGAAAAAAAAAAAAATTGTATATTTTACTTTCTACAGCATACCATAATTTTAGGAGTATGGTGTAAAAGTAAAAATCAGTACAAGAACCCTGTCAATATTTTTATTTTTTATATTTAATTTTTATTATTATTATACCTATATTTTTATTTTTTACTTTTTTTTCATAACAAATGTACAATTTAATAATTGTTTGTAAAAAATTAAATAATGTGTGTCACAATGAAATAATTGTGATTCTTTAAAATAAAAATATTCAGTTTCCTGCAGTTTAAAAGACAAAACAAATCGAACGACGAATCCTAGGGGCGAGACGCAGACAGTTTGCCATAGGAACTGAAATGCAGGGTTATCACTTCGCAGGGAAAATAAAAGAAACGCCGCTATCTCGGAGGAACCCGTAAAAAGTCTCAGACCTCAAGAGCGAAGACACTTGAGGGGGCGCGATAATCGTTACGTACTTCACACAACTTTAGATAAGGAGATGTCGATTGCTTTTGCATTGGTTTACTTCGTTACTCTCTCTCTAATGTGTGTCAGTGTCATGTTTGCATTCTAAGAAACAGTTCGTTTTATCACCCGCTGTTCTATACTGGTGACTCAGGATTTATTAATGGTGACAGGGTGACTCAGGACACATGACGTCCAAATACAGAACAATTAGCCAATGTTCTTCTATTTCCGGTGTTGCCGTCAAAACCTCTAAAACAAGCCACATTTTTTTTCTCTTACGATTCATCATCCAATTCTGAAAGTTGTTAATTCTTTGCAATGTCACCGAAAATCTACATTAAAAGGGCGACCATTCTGCTCCCAAAAAACCGCCCTTAGCGGCCTGATGGACAATTGACTAGCATTCTGGCTTTGGTTGCCGTAGGCTTCAGCTTCGAATCCTGGCGATGGCATGGATGTTTGCTTGTGGTTCGGAATCCACTTTAAACTGTAGGTCCCGGTCTAATTAGCCCAAATTGTGTACAAAATGACCCTAGTGCGACAAACCAAACCAAATAAAAAAAAAAAGCCGGCAAACACCATAATCGGTGTGATTTCCATAGAAATTACTGCTAATCGATTTGTTGAGTAGCGCTCAAAACTTTCACACGTTAATGTAGGCATAACTTAAGTCGAGTTCAGATAGGCGAGTCGTTCTCACTCCAAATGTCCCCATCTGACCTTCAGAAACACGACTGGTTATTTCTCATTGCGAGTAACAGCTGGTCGAAAATGACGTCCACGAGAAGTACCTTTAATGTGCGGAAGAAACTGGCTCTAGTAGGAGAGGAGTGAGACAGTTGGCTCACTCAGAGAATTCCGTCCACACTGACACATAATAATTTTATAATTACTTCGCTAAAACCAAGTGGCATGATGGCCAACTGGCTAGAGCTCAGGCCTTTGGTACCATAGGTATCAAGTTTGAATCCTGGCTATGGTGTGAATGTTTGCGAGTGGTTCGGAATCCACTTTAAACTGTAAGTTCCGATCTAACTAGCCCAAAGCGACCATACAGCGACAAAAAAAATATATATATAAGCTATATATAATATTACGTGCCAGCGCGTAATGTGTCATTCAGGAAATTATTTTACTTCTGGCACGCAGATAAAATATTCTATCGGGAAAAGAGTAAATATTACTTAGTAATTAGTATGATACATTTAATGTATACGATTTATACACATTTGTTTTATTCATATATGTTATATTTCATATGAATATGATTGAAACATATATATATATATATGTGTTTCAATCCTATTCGTTATGAAAGTAAATTGCCTTCTGGGAAGAATCTATTTCTTCGGCGGGGAAGTCTCTATCAACACATCCACACGTGACCGGCATGGAAAGTGTTAAAAAACGAACAATACCATGTATGATGTAATTTACATCATTATTTGTTTATTTATACCAACATGAATAATCTAATATTGAATATTTGAGAAACAACATTTTTGCGATTAGATTGTGTAGACCTTCCTCTTGAATTCTGTGAATTTTATTTTTGGACAGACTTTTACAGAAATATAAAAGAAACCGTAAAAAAGAAAAAAAAGAATAAAAAAGAATATCGTACTATATTGGAAATGAAAACAGAAAAATAATTTGATTCAATGTACATTTTTCAAAAACACATTTTATTCATAAAACAAAACAATTTATACATAGATCCAAAGCATTAAACACACCTTACATCGACCAGAACTTCATTATCACATTACACAACATTGCACAGAGGATACGATTTAATATAAACAACATATGGAATGCATTTTCAATAATGTCAAATATTTTGGACCAGGGAACATTAAAAAAACACACTTTAAATTAAATCGTGCAAAATAAATTATAAGAGTTTTTTTAATGCATATTTATAATTCAAGTATGTGTCATATTATTTCTTCAAATTTTATTCATTAAAAATTTAAAAAGTTTATTAATTACAGAATACAAATAAATGAATTTTTAAGGCTTAATTCAAAACTCTATTCCACAATAAACCTATAAAATGATAGGTAATTAATTAAAACAAAAAATAACATTTAAATAAATAGTTCAATACTGATTTTCAGAATTATTGCTGCGAAACATTAAAGTCAATTTCTAAAAAAGTACTCTTCCAAAACGTGCATTGCAACGCCAAAATGAATTGTGATCATTTGTGTACAATAACCAAGTCTAATAATTTAGAGATTCTGTTTCATGACCTCTTTTCTCGCACTTTGAAAATTATTCGCTTATATCATCTTTTTTTATTATTCATTTTCAAAATTGCAATTTTAAAAATGAAAATAAAAAACTTCCCAATAAAAAAAAGGACTAAAAAAAAAATAAGTTACACGAAAGTATATTCTCTATTTTTTAAATTTTAATTTAACTTTCAATTCTTCATCCTTCTATCATTGTAACTACTATTTAATTACATTACAGAATACATAAACTTTTAGAGAGTGCGCCTTTTTTATATAATATCAAAAGATGTTTTTTTTGTCATCAAAAACTGTTATCAATGGTTTTGTCACATTTCAGTTTACACTTTTGAAAATTATTTAATAAAGACAGACATTTTATTTGCGTGAACGTTATACAGAAGAACACTGTAAACAACAACATGGCTTAGGATTCCAATTGTTCCTCAAAGTTACAGGAATTTATTCGCCACAATGCTTTAGTCACATTTCATTTTTAATTGCATATTTTTAATCAAGTGCATTGTAATTTGAGCGAAACATGACCTCAAATTCACATTTTTTTCTAAATGCTGTTGTAGTTTGTTAAAATTCATAACGTGTCGATCTTCGAGATTTTTTTTTTTCTCACAAAAAGTCATCTGTTCAATGTGCAACCAAGAGCGCTATTCAGACTTCAGAGCTCAATCACTTTCGTCACCGTCTTTGACGCCTTCTTTGGGCTCATAAAGTTTGGTGCTCTGAAAAATGAAAGATCACTTAAACACGGAATTAAACTAAACAGACTATTAGACAATTAAGTGAATAATATTCAGTGAGTATAATAATTTAAGTGTGTAAAATGTTTGGGAAAATGATTAGGAATGTAAAATGTTTAGGAATGTATGACATCCATGATGTCATACATTCTTTGCAAAGGACAGACTCATGACTTTGAAATAAAAATAAAATGAATGCATGATGATCTTTGACATCTTACGTGAAAATAATATTGCACTACTTCATTATGTTGTTGTTGTGTAACTCGCATCAGTAGCCTATCTTCAAGCTGCACGTGTACTCCGGGTAGTGCTCAATGAGTAATAGCGGTGGAGCCCTTGCTTATGGTATAAAGATTAACTGTCTCTGTATTGCCAGCTAAACAACAACAACATTTAAGTATCATATTAGGTAAACTTAGAGCAATAGTGCGACTGTCAGTGTGAGATTTCAATGGTGAATGCGTTGAAATCTCACATTGACTCCTCTAAGTTTATGTGTTCTTCAAGGAAATGATTGCAGCAAAAAATGCAGTCAATGGAAATCAAATGGTCATTGTTCACAAACGTGAGCGCAATATTACAGTGCAAAAAATTTCTGATTAAATTGTAAAGGGTAAGACAATGACATATCATTGATCATCATATGTTATAGTCACATATGTTCGAGATGATTGATGGGCCATCATTATCACATATCAATGTTTCATTTGCGGACGACATTATAGTGATGTTCAGTGCACCAGCAACCTATCATTTCTCAAACAAGTGTTCCAGGCTCCTAGACAAAATTGATAATTGGATTTCCATTAATAAGCTCAAAATTAACCACTCTAAAAGTATCTTCTCTATTATCTCTAAAACTAACTACTCCCATATCCCTTCCATTTACATGGGAAATAATAAGATTAAATACAACAAGCATATAAAATACCTGGGAGTTATTCTGGATAAAAGTTAAGCTGGAGCTCTCACCTACAATATGTCTCAGATAAAGTTAACAAGCTATTGCACAAGCTCAGCAGAATTACAAGAGTCTACTGGGGACTCTCCCCCTGGTAAAGAAAGAAATTTACAAAAGAGTCATAGAAAAGATCATTTTCTATGGCTTTGAAATATGGTTTACAGATACGGCGAAACAAAATATTCAGCTCAACAAATTACAGAGACTGGGGCTACTGAACATCACTAAGTGCTATAGAACGGTCTCCACGGAGGCTCTTCAAGTCCTTGCGGGCGTGCCACCAATCATTCTCACTCTAAGGAATTTGAAGAAGATCTTCAGAATCAGGACCCTTAGGGAAGACATACAGATTGGAGACAGAAACATTACGGCAGAAGACCTAGAAACAAACAACAGTATCTTGGCCCCGTGGGAAAAGACAAAATTTGGATGGCGGTACCTTCGTCCAGAGGAGGAAGGTTACTGTATTTTCACCGACTGCTCCAAGAAAGACAACAGGGTTGGTTGTGCAATTGTGATTTTTAGGGAAGGCCTGCAAATTCAGAAACAAAACTGGAGACTAAATGATGAGGCTTCTGTCTTCATGGCAGAGCTATATGCAATCAAAATGGCAATCTCCCACATAAATACCTTTTCAATTCCTAATGCTAAAATTATCACGGACTCTCGATCCGTTCTCCAAGCTATCAACAATCCCAGCAACAATAGCCCTTCAATTATTTCTCTTAAAGAACTTCTTAAACATTCCCCATCGATTGAGTTGATCTGGACAAGAGCACATATTGGTGTCGCGGGAAATGAGTCGGCCGACATCCATGCAAAACTTGGAACGGAAAAACCCATAATCGACTCTTTCCATAAAATGCCATTAAACCTCCTGAAGAGTCAGCTTCTGAAGGAGAAATTGAAAACATGGCAACAACTATGGTCCACTTCCATAAAGGGACGTGAAGTTTTCCAACTCTGTCCAGTGATAAACCTCAAACGAATTCATGGGAACTTCTTTATTAATCAAGTAATCACCGGCCATGGGGCCATTGCAAAAGCATCAAGCCAGATTTTTCAGCGCCAACCCTGTTTTGCTTTTTGCGGAACCGCGCAAGAAGACAGAGACCACATCATTTTCCATTGCTCACAATGGTCAGACATCAGGAAAGACTTTTTCCCAGAAACGTTCGTAAACCTCACTCCTTCAAATTCCGTCAAACAAGAAGGCCAGGAAAGGAGTGGAGGAAATTATGAAGATAAAGCTTCAAAACATCATTGAAGCAATACAAGAGTAGTGCTTGAGGGTTCATCGCATCTCATCTTTTTGACGGTTTTAAACGTTCCCAACTTACAGTAACGGCAGAACTCACCCAAATAGACTTATTTTTTAAAAAACTTTGTGCTGCAAAAGAACTGTATCCGTACGAAAAGATGAACTATGGATAACCTGAAAGATTTTTTCTTTATTTTTCTTTGTTTGTATATATTTATTCTTATATGTTTATTTTGTGCATCTATTTTTGTTCCCAAATTTTGTAAATTGTAACCTTTGTCTTATAAATAAAGTCGGCTGTAGGTCAGACCTCAGGGAGGGGGCGAAGTACCGAGTTCGCCCGGCCAGCACTGGTGCACAGCGTACGAGCCGGGTTTTCCTGTCTTTGGTGGGCTGGGGTTGCGATCGCAGCACTGTCCATCTGTTATCGTGTGCCCTCGGGCAGGGCGATTAAAGTCTTGAATTACCCTACTGATGGTGTCATAGAGGACAGCCAAGAAACTTCAAACTTCCAGTTTAGACTCAGTGATCACGCCACAGTCTACCAAGCTGAACTGATGGCAATTAAACTTGCAATAGAATTCTCCATTAATAACCATTTTTCCCAATTGAGCATCATCACGGATTCCAGATCAGTGCTCCAGGCCCTAGAGAACCCCAACAATATTGACAATGACATCAATCAAATTAAAAAGAATATAAAGAACTTTGCTGGCGAAATTCATCTGTTCTGGATTAAGGCTCACCAGGGTTTTTCTGGGAAATGAAAGAGCAGATGAATTAGCCAAAGAAGCTACTCTCCTTCCATCTATTAGCTTTCATTTACAATACAATAGCCTCTTCATTAAGAAACTTATCAAACAGCAAACTTTGACTGAATGGCAAAATAAATGGTCCACCTCACTGAAGGGTAGGGAAGTGTATACCCTCTACCCGGAAGTGAAAATCACTAGAATCCAAGGAGACTTTTTCATCAATATGCTAATAACTGGGCATGGGGCAATTGCCTCATACCAAGCCAGATTTTTCAACAAGCCAACAGCTTGTAACTGTGGCCACCCATTAGAGGACCGAGGACATATTGTTTACGACTGCCCGCAGAGGAACAATGTCTGAGGCCTCTATTTCCCCAAGAACTACTAAAGTGCAAAATTGGAGCTGCTACTCCACAACTCAAAGTCAAAAGCGGGTCTTAAAATAATCATGAATGAAAAACTGCAAGCCTCCCTTCAGACAGTTGAAGACAGCGAGATTGACCAATAAATATTGACTTCATAATGAACTGTAAATAGAACTTTCTACTGTAAGAAGCAACAAAGCACCATGTATATATTTATTCAAGAATTTTTTTCTTTTATTATTTTGTTTTGTATCTCTTTTATATTCGTGTGTCCTGTATATATGTATTGTCCTTTGTAACTGTAACTTGTAATTTTTTTTTTTGGATCTCAATAAAGTATGTTTTCAGTCTGATCCCAGGTTGGGGTAAGTACTGGGTTGCCTGGCCAGCTCTGGTGCTGGGCGTCTGGGCCGGGTCCTTTTGATCTCTGGACTGGGGTTGCTGTCGTAACACTATCCATTAGCTGCGCACGGCTTCGGCCAGGTCGTTCACCAGTAATAGAATATCAATGTTTCATACCATGGCAATGACATATCAGGGAAATGGGTCGCGTCAGGAATAATAATTATTTATCAGTAGTTAATTAATCAAGAATATAATTTAATCAGGAATAATCGCGTCATTCAAAATAATTATTTGAAATTTCCAAATCCGACTCACTTTCGTGAAGTCTTTGATTAGATTGTATTGATTTAATGGAATGAATTTGGTGACTTTTATCTATATTTCTGTAAGCAATTTATCAGTGAGTTTTGCTTCCTACCGTTAACTAAAGTTAAAGTTAAAATTTGAACTCATTGTGACGAGTGGTTCTTTCTTTACAGCATTTTGAAAGTGGGACTTTCATTACACTCACCCTACCCTGTATTTCTCCTTCCTCAAAAGAAATTCTTTAACATGGTGACAGAGTACTCACCGTGCCTCCCATGCACTCGGGCAGCTGGTCTTCGGACACGAACTCCCCGATGGTGGTGGCGTCCACGAAGCTGATCTTGGACACGTGCTTCTGGGGAATCCACTGCTTGATCACCCGCCACACGGCTGCACACAGAAGGAAAACTCATCATTTATTCATTCAATTCCTACTATTAGCTCACACTCTCCCTATATATATCTTGTTCACATTTTCAATCGTTCATAAAATACTTCTTTATTCATCCACTCAAATTCAGAAACATTTTTTGTTGAACTTATAATGAATGATACTTGATGTTAATACATTTTTTTCAAATATTAATTCAGTAATTCAATTTAATTCATAAATTTTAGTTTTTTAAGATTTAAGTTGCATGTATATAATAATAGAGGGCCCCAGATGTAAGAGGAAAATTTCAACTTTATTTGTAAAGGAATTTTCTGCAATAGAGTGAAAAAAAAGTAAGAATTGACGTAATTTTTTTTTTTTTTTTTATATTACTTGTTTTTACCATATACTAAAATTGAGCAGCCTATTAACAATCGTAAATTTTATATATGAATTAAGATGAGGAGGTTAAGGGGTCTATCCCCATTCGTACTCCGTAATCGGTACGTTAGTTGCAAATTGCCAGTCTACCCACTACCTTAGGAAGGAGGCAGTAAACTTGACACAACCATCAAAACATTCCGAGCTGGGTGAGACTTCGAGAACAATCCATTCGCTTCACCTCAAGGTCGGAGAAACACTCTAAACAGGATTGCTCTTTCTGGAAACAACTCTTTCCGGCCTACTTAGCCTCCAGGTGCAAGTCTGAAGCTGCGGACATTCAGATCGTTGAAGAAATTGGTAAACAAACCGTAGTAGACAACCTTCGGCCAATTTTATAGTGCTCTCGAACATGAAGGACAATTCGTTTAGACCCTTTAAATAGCTATTTAATCTGGTAAAAGCATATTTTTTTTTTTTCCAATACCATTCAAGCCAGAGACGGAGAAATTGCAAAAGAAAACAGTTTAACCCATCCTTTTGATAAATGCATTATTGCCATTTTAGTGTAATGATAAAAAAATTAAGCTTGAATCTCAAGAATCCACGCAATGCTTTTAAAAGTTTTCTAAAAAAAGCTTTTATATCGTTTTAGCCTTCAAAAGATTTAATATGCTAACGAAAAGGAATAAAAGTCTGTATTTTTGAGCAAATTGTCATGATTTTTTTGATAAAAGCTTAAAAAAAAAAAATTGGGTTCAACCGGATTCGAACTAGAAATTTTATTTAAATATAAAAGTAAAGGAATTGATTCTAAAATAAAAAAATATATTACTGCTAATCACTGAAGTATTTTTATTATGTCTAACTCCAAAATCATGACAAATTTCCTCTTAACTTATTTAAATTTTATTCTACGATTGATTTCAAGACGCTATGTTTTTATTTTGCTACAATTTGCTCAAAGTGTATTGTAAATATATCAATATGTTCAGTTAACTGTTTATGTTCGAAGCAGAAATTTCAGAAGGATTAGAGACCGAATGAGATGGAAAATTACAAATAGTACTTTTTAATAAGAGATATAAATGAATTAACAATCAAATATACACTGAAGTGACAAAAGTCATGGGATACCTCTTAATATCGTGTCGGCCATCCTTTTGCCCGGCGAAGTGCAGCAACTCGAAGTGGCATGGACTCAACAAGTCGTTGGAAGTCTTCTGCAGGAATATTGAGCCATGCTATCTCGAAAGACGACCATAATTGTGAAAGCGTCGATGGTGCAGGATTTTGGGCACGAACAGACCTCTCGATGATGTCCCATAAATGCTCGAGGGGATTCATGTCGGGCGATCTAGGTGGCCAGATCATTCGTTGGAATTGTCCAGAATGTTCTTCAAACCAATCGCGAACAGTTGTGGCCCGGTGACATGGCGCATTGTCATCCATAAAAATCCCATCGTTGTTTGGGTACATGAAGTCCATGAATGGCTGCAAGTGATCTCCAAGTAGCTGAACATAAGCATTTCCAGTCAATGTTCGGTCCAGTCGCACCAGAGGACCAAGTCCATGCCATGAAAAAACAGCCCACACCATTACGGAGCCACCACCAGCTTGAACAGTGCCTTGCTGACAGTTTGGGTCCATGGCTTCGTGGGGTCTGCGCCACACTCGAACCCTACCATCAGCTCTTACCAACTCAAATCGTGACACATCGAACCAGGCCGCGGTTTTCCATTCATCTAGGGACCAACCGATATGCTCACTTGCCCACGAGAGTCGCTGCAAGCGATGTCGTTCTGTCAGTAAAGGCACTCGAGTCGGTCTTCTGCTGGAATAGCCCAAGAAAGCCAAATTTCTCCGCACAGTTCAACAGACCAGTCCCTTGTACGTCCCACATTGATTTCTGCGGTTATTTGTCGCAGTGTTGCTTGTCTGTTAGAATTTACGACTCTTTGCAGACGTCGCCGGTCTCGGCCGTTAAGTGCAGGCTGTCGACCACTGCGCTGTCCATGGTGGGATGTTATGCCTGAAATTTCATACTCGGCACATTCTTGACACAGTGGATCTGGGAATGTTGAATTCCCTAACGATTTCCGAAATGGCATGACCCATGCGTCTAGCTCCAACTAACATTCCGCGTTCAAAGTCTGTTAATTCCCGTCGTGCGGTCATCATCACGTCAAAACCTCTTCACATGAATAACTTGAACAGAAATGAAAGTTCTGCGAAAGCACTGCGCATTTATACCTGTTCTACGCGATGCTACTGCCATCTGAAAATTTGCATATTGCTATCCCATGACTTTTGTCCCTTCAGTGTATAATGTAATGGTAAATAAAAAGAAAGGCCAACGTATAGCATTTAAGCATGTCACAAATATTAAGGTACAAATATGAGTATGAAATTTAAAATGAAACAAGTGATTTTTTTTGGTCCCAAAAGAGAGTATTGTTAATTAAAAAGAAAATTGTGCATTATTAATCATCTATTATATTATTGAATCATTGACATGTACGAAATATCACTGCTGTTTTTTTTTTTTTTCTCCGTAGCATTTCTATCCCTCTTTACTTGAGTGCTAGAGAGAAAGGAATAATCTTGGAAGATGTAATAACTATAACAAGATATAAGAATCACCATAGAGCAAAGCCGCCCTACCTATAGCCTAGTTTTGCTATGAATGAGGCCCAAAACGAAATTGCTACTTTGCAACATGAAAGCGTGTAGTTGCACAGTTACACATTTCCAATTTCTATTTTCACTGCTTAAAATTTTTACATCTGCTCAGTGATTTAATAAAATAAAAAAGCCCGAAAAGAAGTTAATGACCACCATGTAGTATTTCATTCATTTTACCGTGATAAATATCATAATATAGATTGCATAATATTTCTTATTTGTTTTGTTTAGAACTATCAGTATATAATAAATAGTATTTTATGTTTAACTAGCAAAAGGTTTCTTTCTAATGCAGCCAAGATGAAAAGTTAAACGGCCGTTCACGTTTAAAACCATAATGATGCTCGAAAAAACCCATAATGTTACATTAAAAAAAGCATAACGTGTCAAAGAAGTACAGTGGTACATCAGTAAAAACACATTGTTACATCAAGAAAACATAAAACATTCGTTAAAAAGGCATAACGTTTCATCAGAAAAAGCAAAATGTTGCGTTAAAAAGCATAAGCATACTAGTGTACAGGAAAAAAGCATAATGTTGAGTCAAAAAGCATAATGGGGCATCAGAAACAGCAATCAGAAAAAAAATAATTACGCCACAAAAATATAAAGTCGCATTAGAAAAAGTATAATTTTGCTGAAAGTATATTATTGCGTTAAAAGGACATATTGTTGTATCAGAAAAAGTCTATTGTTTAAAAGAAAACACATAATGTTCCGTCAAGAAAATGTTTCAACAGTAAAATCAAAATGTTGCGTTAAATAAGCATAAGCATAGTAGTGTATCGGAAAAAGCATAATGTTGAGTCAAAAGCATACTGGTGCATCAGAAAAAGCCTTTGTGCCAAACACATCGCCAAGTTGCCAAGTCGGTAAATAAGCATAAAAATGAATGGGCCAGGTATTTTGCGCTGTAAAATGATATTACGCCAAAATCCTTTACTGGGTTGCCAAATCGCCAAGTAAACAGACAAAATGGTTGCTGAAGTTCGGTGTCATTGTAAAATGCTATTTCGCCAAAATTTATAGCCAAACAGTGCTTTTACGCCAACATTAGCAGCCAAATAGCTATTACGTCGAAGTTTATTCCTGAAAAGTCTTTGAAGCCAAAGTTTATCGCTTTAACGCAAAATATTATCACTATCCTGTCAAAATTTTAACCCTCGAAATGCAAAATTTAATGCTTTATCGCCAATATTTATCACTTTATAGCCATTTTTCACTAAGCAAATTTTGTTATATAACTTTTTAAGCTTCCACTTTAAGCCGTAGGTCCCGGTCCTAATAGGATCGTAGAGCGCTGCGGGGGCATTGTTACTCCGCGTCCGTGGCTTACCATCAAGTGGCTTACCACCCCTGCGTAATGCAAAGTGAGTAACATCGGCGCAGCCCTTATGGCGAAAGATCACAGTCTATTTGCCAGCTGCATTAGAAGAAAAACTTCTTTTAAGCCAAAAAACGCTTTATCGCCAATATTTATCGCTTTATAGCCAAATTTTTCACTAAGCGAATCTTGTTTTTTGAGGTGCTTTTACGCCAAAAGTTAATGCTTTATCGCCAAATTTTTATCACTAAAATTTTTTATCTCAGGAATACTTTTGCGCCAAATGATACCACTTTTACGCCGAAATTTAGCGCTATTATGCCAAAAAATTATACCTAAAAGGCCTTTACACCAATTTATATCGCTTTATCGCCACATTTTTACCACTATTATGCCAACTTTTTAATGTTTTCTTTTTACGCCACATATTGCCGCTTTAACGCCAAAATATATCATTATTTTGTCAACATTTTATTCTAAATTGCTTTCACACCAAATTAAATCGCCTTATCGCCAAATTAAATCGCTTTATCGCCAAATTATTATGTGGAATTTTATTTTGCTAAGTCACAAAAAATGTATAGTTTAAACAAAGATAATAATCGCTGTTAATTGATAAAATTTCGATACGATAAAATTTCGCCAAAGTTATTCGCTAATTCGCCATTTCTTTCTTTCTTTCTTTCTTTTTTTTTTTTTTTTGCAATGTCAAATAAGAAGTCATGTTTTTTTACGAAGCCGAATTCGAATGATAAATTAATATTAACAAAAGATAAAAAAAGTAGAGAATAACTTACCATTTATTGTGGTATGTCCTTCCTTTGTGGTGGAAACAAACATTTTATTCGCCACCACATGCACTCTGCCAGATAATTATCAAATGTTCCGCACACATTATTTTATTAATATTAATTTATTTATTAAAAATTTAAATTGTAACGTTAACTAACGTTCTAAAAAGCTCAAGCTTCAAATATTCCGAGCGAATTCTAATTACTGTTGCTACAAAATCCTAATTAAACGAACATCTTTAAAAAGGAAATTAATTATTTAAAAATAAAATATAAGTTATTAATAAATAAAAAAAAAATCGTTTTTCTTGTTTGTTTCTTACATTCCTGAGTGGCAACTTCATAAAAATTGTTTATGTTCTGAATCAGTGACCGACGTAGGTTGTAAGAATAAGTTTGGAATAATCAATAATTTATTGGAATACTTATTTAAAGAATATATATTTCTGTTCTTATTTACTGCAATTAAGAATTCTGCAAATAATAATATAATCACAATAAAAATAAATAGTCATTATATTGTTTGGAAAATGGAGCTACAAATTCCTCTAATTATAGTATTGCAACCCTAAAGAAATTGGCGGAAAATTGGCGAAATATTCAGGGTTGCAAGGTTGGCGACTTCCTCAGGGGTACAGTATCCTAGATTTTAACCAGAAAAAGTAATCAGAAAAAAACAATGTTGCTTAAAAAAAGTAATGTTGCTTCAAAAATGTTGTTTCAGAAAAAAGCATAATTTCGCTGCAAGTATAACGTTGCGCTAAAAAGACATGTAAAACACCACTAGGATTCTATCATCTGGTATGGTGCCAGTTTCATCCGTACCTTTGGGAAAGTTATTAACAGCATGGAATAAATAAATAAAAAATATTCATCTTAAAAATATTCTGCAAAAAAGGTTATGCAGTAAATAATTAAAAAATATTATTATTTAAAAATTTTAAAAACAATCGCGCAATTTGGAATTTGTTTGTCATCTCATCATGATTTTAAAATAGTTTGGCAACAGGAAAACACAAGCGGGGTAGATTTCTCAACAAATGACATTCAAATTTATTCCTTGTTCATCACTCTTAATTGTCTCTTTTGTCAAGGGGATATTTTTTAAATTTGAATCACGCGGTCTGTTTGTGCAATTAAAAACGACCTCTAACGCCCATTCAATAGATGCAATAAACAATGAAAACTTACCTGACAGGTACCATGGCATGTTGTACACCAGAAAGTAAGCTAGAACAGAAAAAGAAATTTTTAATGAGGCATATGTAAAATATGTTCAAGGACATATTATTCAATGAATGCAAATTACAATTACAGACTTTTTTTTTCATTTCGCAATCTCATTTTATAGGGAGTCATGTTAACATTAGTAAGCAACAGTATGTATTCTTGTTACTGAGAATTGAAAAAAATAATAACTGTTTTACAAGCCTGTGTTATGATGTAGATCCATTATCTCAGTATTACAATTTATAATCGGTATTTGCACTAATCAAATGCATACTAAAATAATTTTATCGGTGATTTACAGCTCTATTGATCATGGTAGAGTTGTACATCCATTTGTTTGCATCATATCTAGAAAATCTTCTTTTGTTTTTTATTGTATCTCAAAAAGAATTTGTCCATACGTTTCTGTATACTGAAATAAATTGCAGTTCTGCAAGTATGGTTCTGTATGCTAAAATAAATTGCAATTATGGTTGTAGTGGCACATTAAATATAAATTTTATACTTTATTTTACACGTGGACACATTAAACAAGGAAAATATCTATATCAATAATGAAAAAGTTCTCTGTGAATTCATTACTGTCACGCGAATCAAACAATAAAGAGATTACAAGGAAGGTTCAGTGACATTCATTTCGAATTACGGTGGAAATGTTTTTTCTTTACAATTTTTTATAACATACATAATAACATTATTTTACATAATTAGTTATAATTTGCTCAATTGAAAAATGCGACTGTGAAACCTTTTTAATCATTACAATGATCAAAGACACAACTTGCTAGGGAATTCCGACTTCGTTGAGTGAGTTAACGTTGATCTTTGGGGGCATCTGGGTATTTTTACTCCACCAGGCCAATCACAACCTCTCCTCGAACAAAATGCAGATGTTTTCCGGATTATTGATTTATTAATATCACCTTCGGAAATGATATGGATGGATTTCATTAGTTATATACATATCGTGTTCTGCTTCTTTTTTTTTTTTTTTTTTGAAACGTAGTTTATAGCCAAGGAAATTAGGTTTACATGTTAAATCAAATGGTTGGAAAATTCATACTGCGGGTAAGAGAAAGAGGAAGGTTCAGTGACATTCATTTCGAATTACGGTGGAAATGTATTTTCTTTACAATTTACGTAAGCTCATTTGTAGTTTTCACCAATTTGATTTTCCTATTATAATTTACCAAAATTGTTTAAATTAATTAAATTTTAAAAATTGTTCAAATTAATTAAATTTTAAAAATTGTTTAAATTAATTTAATTAAAAAAAATTTTTTTTTTTTTTTTTTTTTATTTGAGCGGGCCAAACTGATTAAAGTTGTTTGTAAAATAAAACAAACTATTACAAACACAAGGCTCATCTGTTTTGTTTAAATGTCGGTGTTACCAACTTCGTGTAGTTACAAGCGAAAAAAATTCCAACAGGAAAAATATCACTTATTTCTGCTGAACCGTTAAATTGCGCATTGAAATACATAATAACTTTTGAAGATAAAACAATTACAATTTTACTTTTTTATTTCCTGCTTACTGAAAGTTTTTGATAAAGACGAGAAAATTGAAAAAAGACATGCTACTGTATTGTGGATATTCTTTAAACTTAACACTCGTGCAAAATAATTCTGGATGGACATAATAACAAGGAAAAATACCTCCTAATATTTCAATTGCATGATAATTAGAATTAAAAATGCTTTTTTAATTACATTACAACAATAACGTTCAACTCAAGAACCGGTTTCCAATTAGAATGTTATGTTAAAATGTTTGATTAGCTTCAATTCTCTAGAATTAAAAATGTGAAAAAATGTTTCTTCATTTTGACTTAATAAAATAATTACTGCCGGAAGATTTAATGCGTAAGTATTTAATTAGTTTATATATTATTGTTTACTTATTAGATAATCGACGGATTTTAAATTGATTAGATTTCTTTTAAGGATGTTTGTGTTATTTTTCTTCATTTTGCTTTAATACATCTGATGTTTATTATTTTTTTCTATGGATTTTCAAATAAGCAAAACTTATTTTCAACAAGTACCTAATTTATGGTGAGTATAAATTTTCCTTAAATTAATTACCGAAATTTAGGATTGATATTTGAAGTGAAACTGATTTTGATCGTCAGTAGAAACATATCACAAACAAGCCTTAATATTAAAAAAAGTCATCAGTGATTATTTTTTAATGATAAAAAGGAAAACAGATTTTTGTGTAATAAATTATTTGAATTATTTAACATGATAAAATGTGCACAAAATACAATTATTTTAATAGTAATATTAGATACTTCATATGCTTACAAAAATAATTGTTATTGTTTTTCTTGGCGCGCACTTACACAGGAGGATATTTGCCACTAGTTTAGATTCAACGTTTTATAGCTTGCAACAGAGAACGTCAGTTACATTGCATCCTATTTTACCAACCCAATTTGAAATGAGTACTCCCAAGGGTAAGAGTACATGCACTCCAATTTATCGAAAGAACATCTCTTGTTTAAAGATTTATCACGCCCATTCCTTGAATAGACGAGGAAGCATTGTTGCCACTCTGTTTGGTCTTGCAAAATAATGATTTTGCTTCTACTGTGGTTTTTGAGTGATGAGCTTTCTCATCTAAAATCATTTATTTCTGGAAAGACTAATGTAACCAGACGAGCATTACACAGGATGTAACAACGAGGACTACATTCAAACAATTGGGAACGTTCAGAGCTTTCTGACATACACGTTTATCGTGCCCATTTCCAGCAGACACGCGAGAGCCATCAGTTTATTTTCACTTGTTGTATCAACGCTCATTTAACGCGCTATTCTGAGGTCTCGGTAATATGCCCAAGAGAATTGAATAATTTAATTTTTGTCGTTCTATGATACGGGAAAAAATAATTTTCAATAGTTTATGCAGGTTGTTCATAAACAATCAATAGCATATGTATGGTGTTGAAATATTCATAAGAGATCAATAGAATATGGTGTTGAGATGTTAATAAACAATTTATAGTATTGAAATTTTGCTAAGCAAGCAATGCTCATAGTTTATGAAATTTCATAAAAATGCCACGAGAAACAAAACATACGCAGAGATTAAAAAAAAAAAATGATTTGACTTACCAAGTCCCCAGGGATAATACTTTTTAAAAGCGTCGAACAAATTGCGCATCATTTCGAGGTCCTGGAAATCAAGAAAAGAATCAGTTATTAATACAATTCCCTTCACTGCAAAATGGTATTGATTGAAAAATAGATTATAAGAGGACAAACCGAAAATAATACGAATGTGACGACTATCAGCAAATAAAAATGAGACGTAGAGGAAAATGCCTGGTTTTCAAGTAACTGAATAAACAGGTTTTTTTATTCTAAGACAGCTGGCGAACACTTAGACAATTGTCTTCCATAAAGGCAAGCGGACTGCACCGACGTTCCTCACTTAGCACTACCCAGAAGGTGCGTGCAGCTTGAAGATAAGCTACGGACGCTGATGGACAATACCTCCGCAACACTCTAAGAACATATTAGACCGAGACTTACGGTTTAAAGTGGATTCCGAACCACTACAAACACCCATGGCATCGACGGGACTCGAATACGAAACCTGTGGTACTGAGCGCCAGAATGCTATCCTCTCGGCCATTCAGGCCCCTACTGAATAAATAGTATTTTCAAATGACTGTTACAAGTAACTCATAAACAATGTATTTGCTTCTTTTGCTGAAAGTTTTGCTTACATTTGACCTCCAATAGTTAAAATTTAAACGAAGCATTGTTTTTCAAATATAAACAGCGTTGTAACTTCACTTAAAATCAAATGAAGTCAAACAATCATTTCTATTTTGCCACGAGATATTTTAACGTCCTTTGCACACAAAAGTAAAACCGAAAGAGCACTTACATAGCCAACTAATTACAGCCAACCCATAGATCCCCAAAGTTTTAAGAGGCTTGGTGTGTCGCTCTACGATCACTTTATGCACACTTTAGGGTAAATAGAACGGGACCTGCAGCTTAGCGTGGATTCGGAACCACTCGCAAGCATCCATGGCCCCGCCAGGATTCAAACCTCAAGCTTGTGGTTACAAAGGCCACAGCGCTAGCCACTTGGCCATCAGGGCACCCGAAGTTTTAAGCGATTCTAATAAATCATCAGCACAAGTATTACATTCCAAAAGTAGAAAGAGGAGATGCTCACCACGTTGGACACGCCCGAGTCCGTGCAGTCGAACAGAATGCTGACCACGCCCCAATCGGAAGCCCGTACTGCCTTCTCGATCCAATACAGCATGTACTGCAGCTGCTGCTTGCTCATCTCGGAGTTTTTCACGTGCGTCTTGCACCTCACGGCCACTGGACAAAAAACCAAGAGACAATAAGAAGATTCTTGTCATTCAACAAAGCATTTATGTAAAGATTACATTTTACTTTATTTTTTGTTTGTTGTAATGCAGCTGGCAAACACTTAGACACTTGTCTTGGATGCCTTAAGGCAAGCGCTGCACAGACGTTACTCACTTTGCATTACTCAGGGAGTGCGTGTAACTTGAAGATAAGCCCCGGACGCGGAATAACAATGCCCCGCAACGCTCTACGATCACGTTAGACCGGGACCTACGGTTTAAAGTGGATTCCGAACCACTACAACATCCATGGCACCGCCGGGATTCGAACCCGAAATCTGTGGTACCGAACGCCAGAGCTCTAGCCACTCGGCCATTCAGCCCTATATTTATATTTTATTTTATAAAAGACATTATAATATCTTTTATAAAATAAAATAGCACTGTCCTGAAATGTCGGAAACTTCAATTTGAAGTCACTGACCATTGGATTCAGAGTTACTCAGTTACATCCACAGTTACTTGTGTAAATTTGAACGAAAATTTCCATAGGTTGTATCTGTATGGTTCGCACAAACAGTCCATATTTCTCGAGGTAAATAATGGGTTGGCAAAAAAGTACGGTCGGTTTTTAACATGTACTTAAATTGTGAAAACCGCAATTACTTTCTTGCCAATACAATACATTAGAATGGGAAATTATTCAGCTCATACCACGAACAGTCACAAACTGTTCGTTATTGAACCGGTTCAGAACCGTTTCTTGGATTTCGAACTGAAGTTCTCAATCCCAAAACAAGATGCGCAGCGTAACTCCAAGCCCCTTATTTTGTTTTTATTAATTTTAAGAGCTGTGGGGGTTTAGTGGATAGTAATGACGTTCGAATAATAAACACAATCTATTGAATGAAGACGGAATATAAATTGCTCTATAATAGAGTAAATAAAAATGCTTTCTGTTCAAATAGTGAGGAACAGAATGAGAATCAACCAGTTGCTATAATGCAGGTTACTTGGCCCGAGAATTCAAGGGCCTGATGGCCGAGTGGCTAGCGCTCTGGCTCTCGATACCACAGATTTCGGGTTCGAATCCCGGCGGTGCCATGATTATTTGTGGTGGTTCGGAATACACTTTAAGCGGTAGGTTCCGGTCTCATATGACCGTAGAGTGTCAAGGAACCCAATAAGTCTTCTTCTCACCCACATCATTCCCAAACTGTAAAAGGGTAACTCAACTTTAGGCACAGTGATATGGTGGTGGGGTGTGGTGTAGTGTAGTAATAGATTTGAGGTGGATTCAGTATTACCCACAGAACGAACAGGCGTGTTCGTTCTCTGGGTAATACTGAATTCACTACATATATAGAATTCTCATGCCAAGTAACCTACATTTGAAAATAATAGCAGAAGCGAAATAATTCCTTGTTTTGAATATGGATTTTTTTTAAATTTAATTTATGTTCGACTTGACATTTGAAGATATCTTTAATAGAATTTATCCAGTTTCAATTTTGGTAAAAATATTTTATTCATAAAAGCAACTTATTTTTAAAAAGAAAAAAAAAATGTGCACTAATACACAAAAAGGTCTTAAACAAATAATTTTTTTTTTTTTGCTGTTGGCGGTGTTTCATTTCCTTCTGAAGAAGGTTTCACAGAATCTTAATGAATCCGAATCTTTTGGCTTCATCAACAGCTTCTTATGAATCTTCAGGCAACTTACCGATGGGGTGATCTCTTATGTCCTTGTTGTACATGATGATGGCCCTCGCATCGAAGTACTCTTTGGGCAAGTCCTTTTTGCTCAAAGCTGGAAGGAAAAAAAGGTTCTGTCAAAGAAACTTGTTTTTTTCTATACTATTTAGCTAGAGCATTCGGTAGAGCCCCTTTTTCAATGTATGAGCGTATAATATTCAATATTGTAGTATTTAAGTGAATTAAAAAAAAAAATTGCGGTCTTTATTTTTAAAAAAAATATCAAAATAAGTATAAGAAGACAACATATGTTTGCCATTTTCAATACACATGAAATTTTAATATTAATTAGAATTTAAAGAACAAAATCAAATGTATCTACATTAAGGTAGAAACTTTATAATATTGATTTTTTTCCCTGTTACACAACATTTACCAGACCAAACTTACAATACAAATACAGTGAAAGGACAATTTAAAAAATAGTTAACTGTTTGGAAAAAAGTACGTAATGTGTATTACATACAAAACATAAAACTAAACTATAAAGTGTTCCTTGTAACTCGCGTTTCACACAGCGTAACGCAAAATCCCAAATATCATTGAAAATCCTTCTTTCCGAAAGCAGTGACTGCAATGAGTACTACAGCAGATTCAAATCTTCGTCATGGACCATCACAGAAATAAGCCTCCTGTTTAAGATAACATTTGACCTGATAAAAAGTCACAAAATTCATTTTTACTTAAGAAATATCGGTTTTCGTTTCTAATTGGATAATAATCAAATAAATTTTTCTCGACATGTTAAACTTTTGAACAAAATTGGGTACGAAAATTCAATGTCAAAAATCCTAATCAATAGGAGATAAATCTTTTAAGGATTAAAAAAATTGAAATCATTTACAAATCTTCATAATTTTACTTTATCAATTGTATGGGGACAAAATGTATTACAGTCTAAAAAAATTAAAGGACATTTAAAAAAAAAAAAAAACATTTTTGAGCTTTACTTTTCCAACTTTACCCTATTATAACAGTGCCAAGGATATTGAGAAAAATCACTCGAAAAAATTCTCGAAAATCCAAAAATCTCCAAATCCTCCGCAAATTCTCGAAAAATAAACATTTAAGTAAAAATTAAATGGCGAAGCCTAACACTTTCGCTGCCTGACACGTAAGGATGTATCATTGTCCCCAAAGTAGGATTGGCTTTTTACTTAGAGGGCAACTTACATTTCATAGCAAATAATTGATTGATTGTATTTGGAAAATTGATTATGTGTATCGTATTGATTAACTAAGTAGCATAAAATCCTTTCCTGATAGAATAGTTGGACTGTACTCCAATTCGTGATGGGTACTTGAGGTAAAATGATTTCCTAATTGACACATGACGCACTGACGCGTGATATGTAAATATGAAACTATATAATGAATGTAGGTGACAACATGCGTTATTTTTGTAGGATACTGTATCCCTAACATATAGTTAAAATAAATTAATTGTTATAAGCTGATTTCCTAATTGCCACATCATGCATGGCGCGTGATATGTAAATAGGAAACAAAATAATGAATATAAGTGACAACATGTGTTATTTTTGTAGGATACTTTATCACTGACATTTAATATAAATGAATTGTTATAATTCTGACTGCCAATACCTCAACGTTGCATGGGTGATTATATAGAAAAAGTAATCACGAATATTGGGACCTGAATGGCCGAGCGTCGGTGCCAAAAGGTTCGAGTCTCGCCGGTGCCATGGATGTTTGTGGTGGTTCGGAATCTACTTTAAGCCATAGATCTCAATTTGATATGACTAGTAGAACGTCACAGAGCTCAATCAGATCTCTCATGCACATCATTCACAAACTGTAAAGGGGCAAATCAGTTCTAGGCACAGTGATGTGATGTGGTGTTGTAGTAATCACCAATATTTTTGTTTTTTATATCATTTCTGGAAATCTCTATTGTTACAATTTATAGACTTAATTTTTTCTCCCTAACCTTTTAATCTCAACCTTTTCGTGCTCATCTTTTCTTAACCTTTTAATCCTTTTTCTTCTTAACTTATAATTTTCTAATTATAGTTGTTAATTTATGCACTAGTACTATAGTGTTTTAGATATAGAAAAACGCATCAAAGTATGGAGACTAGTACATTACATGTGCGAAAAAGAGATTTCGATGAGGTATCCCTTTTTCCCATACTGGCTGACATTTTAAGTAGGACAATAGAAATGCACACTACTTTCATGAGGGAATTCACATTTCAATTTGACTCCATGTTAAACCATATTACCATAGTATAAGCATTTATAATGATTGCTTACCAAATTTCGCTTTTGTGTTGTTAGTGGACTGAATATAAAAAGTGAATACCCCAAAAAGATTAGATTCATTTAATTTTAAATTGGTGAGACGTTTTTTGTATTTAAAGAAGAATTTAGCCGCTCACTGTTGAGCTCCATCTCCTTCCTGTACTCGAGGGATTCCTGGAGCATGAGGAAGGCCTTGTCCATGTCCTTGTCCGTGTGCAGCAGGTACCTGCCGATGTACCAGTCGCTCTCTTTGACACGCTGCACGTCGTCCGGGTGATAGCGCTCGTCGTCTGCAGAGACAAACACAAAACAATTAAAAAGGTCCTTGTTGTGGAAAGGGCTTTCTTAAAGATACAGTGATTTTCTATCACTAAAATGAGAAAAAATATTTTACGACTGGAAAGCTCTCTTTTACAGGAGTGGGAGAGAATACCCAAATCCATCTTTGCCATTGTCTTAGTGAAAACATCTATATAAATAGATTTGGAGGGTGAGAGATTTGCAAGGTAGTGAGTGACATAAAGAAACAAAGGAATGAACGAATGGTGTAGACATTTATTGAAAAAGATGTGACAGTGCTAATTGTGCATAGATAAATGTTAACCCATGTACAATTACCCTATGATAATCGAAGTAGGCTACATAAAGCTTGCACTGCAAGTAGCTGAGGTTTTTGACAAATACCTAGTCGATGGTAGTATTCAGGGTCGGATTTAGATGAAAAGAGGCCTTAGGCTATTCCACTTATGAGGCCCCTTCACATCCCATTTTATGTTTGTAAATTACGTGAGAGATAATAAAATACATCAGTTCTGTGATATATATCAATATGTTAAATGAAACATGTTGTGATGGGTACTCATCTTTATAAAAAATGTGGTACGGTTAATAAATAAAAAAAAATCGAGAACACTTATTTAGATATTTATTCTCAGAACCCTATATAGTACTTGTAACAATAACTAATCAAACATAACACGCAACATTTACAAAGAAACAAAATTCAAATATTAAAATATTTAAATATTAAATAATAATTTTAATAACAATAAATAATATATAATAATATTTAAATAAATTTTAAAAGAATGTCAATCTTTGCCATAGCAATCAGTGAACGTATGAACTATACTTTGGTGCATCTAGTCTATAAAAACGAACAGACCCAATGAGCCGAACGCGTTGATCTCAACCAATACATTTTTATTTTTGTTTATTTGTCAGATGTGTAGAATTTCTCCTCATTTTCGATTCAGTGTTGACTGTTTTTAGAATAGTGTTATTCTAATTTTGCTAACCATTTGAATGTAGGCCCCTCTTGATCTTCACGTCCTAGGTTGAAGCCTAGTTAGCCTATAGGAAAATCCGGCGCTGTGTGCGACATTGCTTTTAGTCAAGGGGAAACCCTACACCTTATTGAAACTCATTTGTATCAGAGAAATCACATTTTTTTTGTTTAGTTATATAATATGCACGAATTGTGTATTTTTTTGTTTACCGACAAATATCATAAATAAAATTTAATTATTCCTTGTTCGTTGCTTTTTCTTCTTCTTTCATATGTATATACAATACCTATACAATATATATCAGCCACCAAAACATTTCATCATCCGTAATTTATGCCCCAAATCCCAATATTGTTTTGAGCAGTATTTATATATATATATATATATATATATATATAATCCATCCAGAATGATTTGTTTCAAACACACATGTAAATGATTAAAATCACAGCTTGACAATGCAGAACTTAGAAAAGATGTTTGTATCTCTTTTACTATGTATGATATCCACCTAGACAACGAAGCAAAAACATTACAGCACATTTTATCCTTCCTACAGACTCTTTTTTTTAGCTATTGAGAAGGTTTTCAAGAAGTTTTGATAGCTAAAAGATTAAACAAAAAAAAAAATCCAGATTTGTATTTGGACGAAATATCCACATTTTTTGTCTTTCTCTACATATAAATTATTATCATCATCATCATTGGCGCAACATCCCTTTGGTTGTTCAAAGACGAAACATGAGATGATGAATTCGAAACATGAGATGTGTTCTTTTTACGGGATAATGTTGCCAGCCCTACCGCCAACGCGGTATGATGACCAACTCGCTAGCGCTCTGGCCGTTGGTACCGAAGGCTTCAGGTTCGACCAACGAACGGTGGCATGGATGTTTGTTGGTGGTTCGGAGTCCAGGTTAAACTGTAGGTCACTGTCTGTTTAGCCTAAAGTGTGCACAAGATGACCATAGAGCGACAAACCAAACCTACGCCCAACAGTCATGCTAGACTGGGACCTACGGTTTAAAGTGGATTCGAACCACTATAAGCATCCATGGCACCACGGGACTCGAACCCGAAACCTGTGGTACTGAGTGCCGAGAGCTAGCCACTCGGCCATTCAGTCCCATAAATTATTATACATAAATAAAATTATAAATTAATAAGATTTAATTTCTTATTGGGCTGCTACCCTAACAATTCTGGAACAATTGGTTAGGCAGCTTCATTTTTAGAACACACCGAAAATTGCAAATGATATCTGTCAAATATTGCCAGTGAAAAGACGAGGACATTGCATCAGGTTTCTTTGTTTCAGAGATTGCGTCAACAGAGAGAAATACCGTTGCCAAACTCAGCAACAAGGAGAAAAAAATGATGACATGTTATCAAAAAAACATAACCTGAGCGGATTGAGAATGAGGCCTAGACGAAGGCCCCAGACACTTTCGCCAAGGTCACTGGCCTCGGTTTTTTGGCCGCTCCGGTCGCAAGTGAAGGAACAGTTTCTGATTGTGAAGTCATACCAGGCGATCATTTTGTCGAGCAGAATATTAATATTTCAGCACGTGAAATGAACTTAATAACTGGACTCAAAGCAGGAAGAGAGGCTTCCAAAAAAAAAAAATGAACAAGTTCAGAAGGGCAGATAAAAATAACGCTTCCGCAAACAATAAATTAATAATGAAAAAAGAATTCATTGATTAGAGTTATTTTCCTGTTCATGAAAATAATCAAGGTACCCGAGATTCGTTACCGTTATTAGTTCTTAAATAGATAAATCATTTCTCTCCCTGCTACGAAAGATTCAAATAAAAAAATTCTAGGCATAAATGAAGAATGAAGTATTCCAAATTCTACAAGAAATGTTATCGTAAACAATACCCAAAAAGAATATATCAAAGTTTGAATATTCTAGGCATAAATGAAGAATGAAATATTCCCAAATCTACAAGAATCGCTATCATTCAATAGTCAAAAGAATATATCAAAGTTTGAAAATTCTAATAAATGAAGAATGAAGCATTCCAAATACAATAAGAAGCTCTATACAGCTCAATAGGCATGAGAAAATGCCAAAAAGTGATAAATATGAAACTTCAAGAAGAAGGAATGTACCAACGCACTACGAGTACTTATAGCCATTGGTTATACAAATGTTTAAAATCTCAAGCCAAAACATGAAAAGTGACTCAAAACCATACTACAAAACACTTCAAGCAAAAGGCAAATTCTCCAGAAATTTCCTGGAGATTAACGTTAATCATGAATCATTTCAAGAGTTAAGGGGCCTAAACTACTGCTTTTCCGCCAAAATTTGCAAATTCGGAATATCACTTTATTTGCTGGCAGCACTTTTTTGGATTGCGCCACGAACCCCTAACCAAGACAACATCATGCTCACACATGATAATAATAGAAACTGTATTAAATGCTGTCTTTTGCGACTTGGTGACAGTGTGTGTTGAAGCGTGCATTTTAAAAAATGAGAGTTTTCGATTGCCATTTGACTAGCATGTATGATTATATTACATGGACAGCGGGATTAATAATGATTTTCTGTTTTTTTTCTTAACCAAAGCACAGCGTGAAGCAAGCAAAGTGTGAACCAGTTACCCTTGAAAGGTAACATGATTTTTCTTCTTTTATTCATCAAGTGCTGTTCATGGTATAATGCGAAACTAAGATTATGTTCATAATATGAGGTCCATGATTGAAAGCAATATATAATATATTTGACCTACCAAAAAATACTATAAGAGAAATAAAAACGAAACAAAATTTATTGAAATTACAGATAACCTGTAGTTAATGAATTAATAAATGTTACTAAATCTCGAATAGTTCTAAAGTTAGCTTTATCTATTGTTTCTACGAGGTGGGTCTACAGTAGTGGTTCTCAAAGGGGCGTCAGGAAATACTGATTTGCCCTAGAAGATTTTCGGGTGGTGGTGGGGTGAATGTGGTATTTCAGAGATAGAAAAATCCAGATATAGAAATTAATTGTACTTTTTTTTTTCGTGTCAATTTTCCTTTCCAAGACAGCTTTCGTCAGTGACCTTGGCGAAAGTGTCTGAGTCCTTCAGCTTGGCTTCATTCTCAATCAACTCAGGTGCATTGTTTTTGATAATGTGTTATATTTTTTTTTTTCTCTTTGATGCTGAGTTTGGCAACGGATATTTCTCTCTTGTTGACGCAACCTCTTGGAACCAAGAGACTTGATATAATATAATCTTTCTGGTTGCTTTTTTTAATCCTTTTTTTTTTTCACATGAAAATATCTTCAAACAGCAACAATGCGCCAAAGAAAATTTCCAAATAATTACGTGCGGTCACTTGCATAGATGGCTACTAGGAGTACTAGCGTTTATGTGATTTTCAATGTTTCAATGTAATTCTGAAGAATTCATTCCTTACATTCATGCAAGAATTCTGAGGAATTCATTCATGAAAGAATTCTGAGAAATTTATTCATTACATTTATGAAGAAATTCTGAGGAATTCATTCATGAAAGGATTCTGTGGAATTTACTCATTACATTCATTATTATGAAGAAATTCTGAGGAATTCATTCACTACATTCATTTAAGAATTCTAAGGAACTTATTCATTACATTCATGTAGGAATTGTGAGAGTAATTACAACACTTCTAGATAATTTGAGCGTGATTAAAATCGCCGTTAAATAATGAATTTTGTAAATAAAGTTGAATTCAAATGTGTCATCCAATCTTGCTTAATTTTAATTTTACAAATTATGTTTGCATAAAAACAAGAATTTAAGCAATACATCTTTGCAATCCTATTTATTGATTTCAAACTTTATTGATCGTGCAAAGATAATTCTTATATACCCTCTAAATCTAAAGGCCCAAAAGCATCGGTCATGAATTTCGCCCTTCGCAACAACTTGCTCTTCAACTAACCGGTGTGATTATTATGTCTCCTTATCTCTAAATAAAGGAAAGTGAAAACCCATTGGAAAAAAGTTCAAGGGCTTGGTGTCATTGGACAGATAATGGTGTTTGTTCCAAACACGAGTTTCCATAATTAAGTTAATGATAGGCATACAAAAACATCAATTACAAAAAAATACCTATTAATCATCTTTATAGCAATGAAGTCATAATTAATGAAGGACAAAAATAAATAAAATGAATTTATGCTATTTTCGAATTCTGATAAAAATTTATTTGCTATTAGAACGTAAGATATGCAGCAGATTCAGCATTAGCTAGGATGCACCAACATGAACTTGCTACACTGCCCTCGCATTTTATTAACATAATCTGAAACGAATACTTCCAGGAAAGGTATGTGTATAGTTTTCATTCTTTTCTCCGAGTGCGGAAAGGCTACTGGCTTACAGATTTATCATGCTCAAGCCTGGCTTAGATTCAAGAGGTTCGGGTGTCTTGGTTGAGATTTGAACGAGTTTAGAAACTCAATTTGCCTTTCATGTCAGCACGAGATATTCATATACTAGATAATAACTAATTTCGAATACATATTTTTTCCCATGCTCTATCATTAATTAAAATAGTTTTCAAAAATCCATCATTACCTATGAGCTGGAATTTTATACACAAAAAAATAGCGAGGCTGTGAAACTATTTCAGGAAAATTGCTCCTTATTTGCAGAGGCGAAGACTCCATCCAGGCAATAGGACATTCCATGGGAAATATTCTTTCAAAATATACATCAAATGATCGATTAGTCCATCAGTGGAATCAAACCTCTATCGTCTATGTTGTCTGCTTTTTGAAATCAATAATCAATGACCTGTTTTTAAAATGCCTCACAATTATAAAGAATTATATTCCGAAGCAAGCAAATTTCATTCCAAAAATAACCGAAGAACTAATGAAGTATTTTTAAACAAAATGGATTTTTTAATGTACATACTGATCACTCTGTCAAGTTGGTGATCGCCAAATACTCAGAGAAATGGTCTATTTAAACACGCTGCTTGGATTTCCTTCGAACAATATACAATGGTTGGACGTGTATAAAAAATTATGAATAATATATTATCCCAAATAAAAGCAAGCAAATTACTTTGTTTCAAGATATTAGGGTTTTCCTTCCCATTAATTATCTTTGGAAGTGCAGGAATTTCCATTCTAAGTTGGTGATTAATCCATTTAAAAACATCGTCCCTCTTCTCTTACATTCCTGAGAGCCTTTTCTGAAAAGTCCAAATAATATTAAACAAAGCGATGGAAATTCCTTTGCATCTGACATTGACTGACGAAGATCAAAGTTCCTGATGTTGATCCTTTAAACGTGGTTGTTTTAATATTTTAATAAATAAAAATTATTTTGGTCTTTATATTTTTATCTTTTCAGTTAAACCTTTTTTTTTGTCCGGTTTCATTGGCTTAATTATTTCTGGAATCTTACCCTTTTTGGAAAGGCCAAATATTATTAAAAAGAAAAAAAAAAAAGCGCGATGGAAATTCCTTTGCATCTGACATCGTCTGACCAAGATGAAAGTTCCTGATGTTGATCGTTTAAACGTGGTTCTCCTACTTTAATAAAGAAAAGATATTTGGTCATATTTTTTTTCAGTTAAACATTTTTTTCGTCTAGTTATATTGGTTTAAATATTTTTTGGAAATGCAGGAATTTCCATTTTATGTTGGGGAAACTCAATCATTTGGTGATTAATCCATTTAAAAACACTGTCACACTTTATTTATAATCATGAGAACCCTTTCTGGAAATTCCAAATATTATTAAACAGTGCGGTGGAATTTCTTCCGCATTTGACATCGACTGACAAAAATCTAAGTTCCCGATATTGACCCTTTAAAACGTGGTTGTTTTAATATTTTAATAAAAAAAATTATTTTGGTGCTATCTTTTTAGATAACCTTTTTTTTTTGTACGATTTTATTAATTTAATTATTTTTAGAAAAGCAGGAATTTCCATTTTAAATTTGGTAAACTCAATTACCTGGTGGTTAATCCATTAAAAACATCGTCAATTTTTTTTATTTACAATCCTTAGGACTATCTGGAAAATCCGAATATTATTAATCAAAGCAATGGAAATTCCTTTGCATCTGACATCGACGGACAACAGTCAAAGATCCTGATGTCGACCCTTTAAGCGTGGTTGTCAGAAAAAATATTTGGTCATATTTTTTTCAGTTAAAGATTTTTGTGTCCGGTTTTATTGGTTTGAATATTTTGGAAATGCAGGAATTTCCATTTTATGTTTGGTTAATCCACCTGGTGGTTAATCCATTTAAAAAAACGTCACCCTTTATTTACAATCCTGAGAACCCTTTTTGGAAAGTCTAAATGTTATTAAACGTAGCGGTGGAAATTCCTTTGCATCTGACATCGACTGATGAAAATCAAAACTCCTGATGCTGAGACCCTTTCAAACGTGGTTATTTTAATATTTTCATAAGAAAAATTATTTTAGGGATATCTTTTTATATAAACCTTTTTTTTTTTGTACTGATTTATTAATTGAATAATTTTTAGAAATACCGGATTTTCCATTTTATGTTGGGCAAATTCAATCACCTGGTGGTTAATCCATTTAAAAACATCACCAACTTTTATTTACAATACTTAGGACTCTTTCTGGAGAGTCCTAAGTATTGTAAAAACTGAGATACTATAAAACGGAGAGATCAAAATATTAATAAACGGAGAGGGTCAATTCCTTTGCATTTAACATCGACTGGCGAAAATCAAAAGTTCCTGATGTTGATCGTTTAATCGTGGTTCCCATACTTTAATACAGAAAAAATATTTGGTCATATTTTTCAGTTAAACATTTTTTTCCTCCGGTTTTATTGAAATATCTTTTTAAATGCAGGAATTTACATTTTAAGTTTGGTTAATCCATTTAAAAACACCGTCACCCTTTATTTATAATCCTGAGAACCCTTTCTGGAAATTCCAAATATTATTAAACGAAGCGGTGGAAATTTCTCTGACATCGACTGAAGAAAATTAAAGTTCCAGATGTTAATCCTTGAAACGTGGTTTAAATATTTTCATAAATAAAAAATTATTTCTGTGTTATCTTTTCAGTTAAAAATTTTTTTCCTCCAATTTTATTAGTATAATTTTTTTTAGAAACGCGGAATTTCCATTTTAAGTTGGGCAGTTGGACCCTGTAAACGTGGTTGTTTTTAATAAATAAAAAATATTTGGTCAAATTGCTTTCAGTTAAACCTTTTTTTTTCCTCCGGTTTTATTGGCTTAAATATTTTTGGAAATACAGTAATTTCCATTTTAAGTTTGGGTAATCCACCTGGTGGTTAATCCATTTAAAAAAAAAAAAAAACGTCACCCTTTATTTAAAATCCTGAGAAAACCCTTTCCGGAAAGTCCAAAATTATTAAACGGAGCGGTGGAATTTCCTCCACATCTGACATCGACTGACAAAAATCAAAGTTCCTGATGTTGATCCTTTAAATGTGGTTGTTTTAATATTTTAATAAAGAAAAATATTTTATTACTATTTTTTCAGATAAACTTTTTTTTTTTTTTTTTTTTTAATTTATTTATTTTTAGAAACGCAGGAATTCCCATTTTAAGGTGGGCAAACTCAATTACCTGGTGGTTAATCCATTAAAAAACATCGTCAATCTTTATTTACAATCCTTGCGACTATATGGAACGTCCAAATATTATTAATCAAAGCAATGGAAATTCCTTTGCATCTGATATCGACTGATGGAAATCAAAAATTCCTGATGTTGATCTTTTAAACGTGGTTCTCAGAAAAATATTTGGTCATAATTTTTTTTCAGTTTAACTTTTTTGTCCGGTTTGCATTGGTTTAATTATTTTTGGAAAAGCAGGAATTTCCATTTTAAGTTTGGTTAATCCATTTAAAAACACCTTCACCCTTTATTTACATTCTGAGAACCCTTTTGGAAAGTCCAAATATTATCAAACGGAGCGGTGGAATTTCCTAAAAACACCTGACATTGCAGACTGACCATCAGTCCAGAAATCTGAATATTTACTTCCACGTGTGTTCTAGAAATAGCAGTCACGCTTTTATCTTATCTCTTTGGTGGGACGAAAGCGAAAGTCACTCTCCCATCTGGGCCAAAGGTATCTCCAGAAGAAACTCGTTCTTTGAAGTTTCCGGCACAGATACAGTTACGCATCCACAAGGAAAAGATTGCTCAAAATTCCGAGTCAACTTGTTGTAGCTGACAAGCTATCAATGATACCAGAGACGATTGCGAGAACCTGATGACAGTTGCTATTTGTTCAATTCCTTCTATTAGCTCACACTCTCCCGATATATATCTCGTTCAAATTTTCAATTGTTCATAACATACTTTTTATATATACACTCGAGTTCAAATACATTTTTTTTTTTAACTTGTAGTGGATGACACTGGATGTGAATACAGTTTTTTCAAATATTCATTCAGTAATTAAATTTAATTAATTAATTTTTTTGAGATTTAAGTAGCATATATCTACCAATAGATGGCGTCAGATAAACTTAAAAAATGAATGAAAATTATTTATAAAGGACTTTCTGCAATGTAGTGAAAATAAATAGGAATTGACTTTAATTTTTTTTTCTTCTATATTACTTGTTTTGTTATCAAGTCTTGTTTTGAAAGTGCTCAGTACAGCTCCATTCAAACTAAACTGAAAGGTGTTTAGGACAATCAACTGTCTGCCTGACATTGCTTTTCATCTTCATATGAATAATTGTTTTTCTATGAGGAAATGAAAGAACATTTATTTTTTCGAATCTGAGGTTCAATTAAAATTGAATGACAGTCTTAAGTATGTAATCACATAATTCAAGTTCGCTTGTTTATAAATGTCAGTATTTCTATGAACCAAAATATAATATGACAGCTCTTTTTCAAATGAAACGTTGGGTGTTTATATCTACAATTATTTATTGAAAAGAATCTTTTATTAATTAATTAATTTACTATAAGTCAATTCCTTTTGATTGATTAAAATAGAGAGTAATATCCGAATATAAAGGTTTTATTTTTGCTTTTATAAGCATAAAGTATCTTTAATGCACACATAAAATAAATTTATGAATGAAAACAGATTTTTATCGAAAACTTAGCAGTTGATTTTTGTTAAAAGCTTCTAAGAACTTGAAATTAAAAAAATTGTGAATTGAATTGAGTATAAAAAGATTATATATTTAATTACAAAACATGATAAACGCAATGCGATTCGACACAATGACTTTTGTTTCTAACCAGATAGTTCTTCTTAATATAATTTATAAAGTAAGGGTTCTTAAAACTTTTTATTTGAAGGAATTTTTCAAATTTTAGTATTCCATTCTTTACAAATTATTTTTAAAGATTCGGTTATTTTAAAAAAAAGATTGACAAAAAAGTAAAGAGAAAAAATTCATATAATGACGCACGTTCTTATTCCTAGCCACGTTGATAATAAAGTAAAATAAGTAAAATACACAAAAGTAAAACACACAGAAAGTACAGAACTACTTAAAAGTATTATAAAAATATTTGCCAATGCTTATGTACTTAATTTTATCTTAAGTCCGATTGTTGTTGTTCTAATGCAGCTAGCAATACAGAGGCAGTTAATCGTTATGCCATAAAGCAAGGGCTGCACCGCTGTTACTCATTTAGCACTGCATGTACCTCCCCTGGCAGCTTGAAGATAGACTATAGGTGCGAGTAACGCTATCCCCACAACGCTCTACTATCACATTATATCCGGACTTTCGATTTAAAGCTCATTCTAAACCCCTACAAACATCCATGACACCGCCGGGACTCAAACCCCGAAACATGTGTACCGAGCGCCAGAGCTCTAGCCACTCGCCTACCAGGTCTCACGAGTCCGATTCTAATCTGATGGAAAACAGATTATTTTTTATATCATTAATTACAGATACAACTAATACTATTATGGTTTATAGCCTATATTCATAGGCAAGTATTCTATGCAGCTAGATTCTCTGAAACCTCACAGCAGATCAATGTGCTACCTGTACCAAGACGGCGGCTATCTGTATGTTTTAGTAGCTTGTTCGACAGTAGTATCAAATAAAAAACCTTCAAGTTTACTGTGCAGAAAGAAAATTTCTACTCCATTGTTCCGTGAGTCCGTGGCTTCAGAAAATGGCTTTGAGAAGGAAAGAAAACAACAGAACAAGGACTCCACATATGAATGTCCAAAAAGTGAGAGAAACTTTGACAAAGCTGCCCGGATCGTCGGTGCTCTCCGTCAGAATTTCCACTGAATCTATTATCTTTCAAAATAGTTAATACACAACAGAAAATTAGATGAAACAGAATCTGTTATTTCAAAAACTCAATTGTAAAGACGCATTACTTTGGAACTACGGTAATAAGCAAACGAAAGTAAAATATATTTACTAAAAATTGAGGTTACAGATAACAGTTATTAGGTTTCCAAGGGCAAGTACAGACTTTAAAATTTAGCTTAGCTGTCATTGACAATTTACTGTTAGTGTGGGATAAAAATTGTAATTTTTATTAAAACCATATCCTTGAAAAAGTATCTTCTAATTTAGATTCAGAATTTCCAACATATTTTACGCATACTAAAATAATGAAGGAAATAAAAGTAGACGTTTATGTGAATTTCATTTTTAATGCTCATTTAAATTGAGAAGCTCGTTCGCTTTCAAAATACAACATAAATTAATCTGCATCAGCAAGTGACGTCAGCATTTTCGCTTCTCTTGTTTTCCCAAGGCCATCGTCTCATTAAAAGTCGTCTCCGTTAGTAGGTACATTAACTTACAAAAAGCAGTTGTCGAATCGTGTCCGAAGTAGTGGGATACAAGCAATATAATTTTTTTTTAAAGTCAATTCCTACTTTTCACTATATTGCAGAAAAGTCCTTTATAAATAATTTTCATTCATTCATTTTTTTAAGTTTTGTCTGGCGCCATCTATTGGTAGATATATGCAACTTAATTCTAAACAAAAATAAAATTGATTAATTAAATCTAATTACTGAATTTAATATTTGAAAAACTGTATAATAGATATGTCATCCACTACAAGTTAAAAAAATGCAGTTGAACTTGAGTGATGAATCAAA
>BPLR01012544.1:0-26138 GCA_021605095.1 Caerostris extrusa
TTGATATTGATTTGCATCTGCATTGCTTTGGATATGGATTAGCTACTACAAGAACTTGTGTTATGATTTAAGTAGCTTTTTATATATACTTTTCAGATATTTGAATGTGTAAACTAAAATGTAGCTCATTATATAATAAATGATATTGTAAATACAAATTTCTATTAACCAAAATATGCCTTTTACGTATATAAATATATAAATTCCCTGCCAAACGCTTCTGTACTTGTTACTTTATAATATTTAATTCTATTTCCTACAATAATTTTTTGTTTTCATGTCATTTATTAATGTTTTTGTATTATTTTAGTTTCTTTTCAAAATATTAAAATGAGCTTTTTTTTTCAATATCCATGCTAAGAATTGCGTTATCAATTATTTAAAGGCCACAGTCATTGATGTTGGTAGCTTTTTAACTTTCTTTCTTATATTTTTGTATATATATATATATATATATATACTACTGTGCCCAAAAAAAATAAATTATTATTTTTTAAAAAAACTCTATTAATTTTTCAAAATTTATTTCATCGCCTTCAAAGTAATCCCTTCCGGTCACTTAAGCCAACTTTTTTTCCAATCCTCAATGCATGCTAAAAAGTTATCTGTAGGGATGGCCTCAAAGCGCGCAGCGATTCATGCTGAATCTCTTCAATCGACTCAAAACGGTGTCCCCTCAGTGGTATTGTGAGTTTAGGGAATAGACATAAATCACTAGATGTGAATATTGGGTTTGTGGAACGATATGGGTTTCATTTTTTGGCAAAAACGTCACGAAGAATCAATGCTGTGTGAGCTGACGCATTCAGTGTTTTCGGTACCAATCGAGAATTCGATGCGTTTGAGGCCCAAATGGAATTGACAGATCCTTTTGAAATTGCAGTATTATCATCAAGGTCTCTAATTGTAAATCGACGGTTTGCAAGCACCAAATCTTTAGTTTTCTGAACTTGAGCTTCGTCGGTTGAGATTGATGGTCGACCAGAGGGATCTTCGTCTTCAACGCGTTCTCTGCCTTCTTTGAACAGTTTAAAGCACTTCTAAGCATTTCTTTCCGATATAGGAATGCTCACCGAATGTCCTCTACAACATTCTATACGTTTCCACAAAGAAAATTTAATTCAAGTTCTTGGCTCAATTAATTCAGACATTTCATAAATCGCTGGAATCAGTTTTAGTCTCACAAAATCAAGCATAACTCAAACACTAATGAATATTTTGACGTCAAATTTCACACAGATGTCAAGGGCAATGCCAGAACTTAAAAAAAATTTATAATTCCATACGCCGGGAAATTTAAATTGAAAATTGGTCTTACTTTTTGACACAGCAATATATATATAGGTTATTATGCAATATATAAATATATTATATTAGAGATGTATTTATATACATATAATTCCTTCAATGACGCGATAGCCGCATGATGTACCAAAGCCTTCTGCCAGATTCTGGAACATGAGATATTGCTTTCTTTTTACGGAGTGAGTCAGGTCAATTCCCAACACTTTACATTCATGTTAGACAGGGAACCATGGTTCAAAAGGATACCGAATCACCATTAACATCCACGGTACTGCCAAGACTAGATCACAAACCGAAACCTGTGATACCTAGTGCCAGAGCTCCAGTCACTGGCAATTACGCCCCATATATATATATATATATATATATAAGAGAGAGAGAGATGTAGACATGTATGTATATATATAATATCATACAGACACACACAGATATCGACACACATGACACGCACATACACACACACAAACACACACACACACACACACACACACACACACACGCACCCACACACACACACACACACACACACACACACACACATATATATATATATATATATATATATATGTATATAGATAGAGTGAGATGGACAGATAGATAGATTGATTTTGATATGCCAAATTGCTATGCAGTTTGTTCCGATATAGTTGTATTCCTTTGTCAAGAATTACCCACAGACGATCTGTGAAGGAAACATCATTGTCTTCTGGTTGGACTTTTATGGATAAGTACAATACATTTATGCTTATTTGTGTGGAAGAAAATAACAATATTCCCACTAAGTTGAATGACACTTACGTACATTATCACAATCACTATCGAATCTCTTTTTTCTGAAAAGTGTGACAGAAAATACTGGCGCCACTGGAATGCTAGCTGCTAAGGGTTACAATGGTCAACGAAAAATAATTTAGAATATATTCATATGCTGTGTATGTCCTCATTTACATAGTCTTTTTACTGAATTTCGAAATGTCTTATTACTTAACAAGAAATTTATAAAGCATAATTGAGATAAGGAACATTCTCTTCTGATATTAAAGTAATCCATTAAAAAAGTAATCTCTCACACGAAGGATTTCTAAAGGAGCTGCCGCTAATATCAGTCGAGGTATCACAGGAGCCTGAGGTACACTCGAGCTTTCAGGATTTAAAGAATTTGCTGTCCTCATGTGCAACACACCAAGATGAAATATATCTTCGTCATTGATCGTGTCACCCACGAGGACATGATCTCGTTCGGCGCTGTTGGAGAATTTTTCATCAAAATTTTTACTATACTTTATGTGTTCGTTTCTTCGCAAATGATTCCTCAGTGTCGGGAGACTAAAAGTAATTAATATGCTCATATGGAGATATATCAAATGCTAATGTATTCAGCGTTTAATAAAAGTACTTTCTCTATCGAATTTACTTGGTGAATTAATTAATTTGAGTTGATTCCATTTGGAGAGAAGAAAACGACTGCTTTTATAAATTGGAATCAATGCTTGAAGTTATATATTATATAGTAAATTAAAATTTTTTGCTAACTCCTTCGTGAAAGAACAGTTAATGATCTTTTTCCTGATGCAGAAATAAACATTCAACATCAATTTCATTATCCATCGCACTTGGATCTTGGGAATTTGATAGTCATTATCTTTTTCCTGCACTTCTCTGAGAACAAAGTTGTCGCTTGCAGCATATCTCTTTTTACGACAAGAAAATAATTTTATTCATAAAAATATTGTATAAAATTTTAATCCAAAATATTTCTCTGAATGATTAATTACATCTACTAACTTTTCTTTCAAAACCAAAGCATTTATACCTGGAGTAAAAAAAAACAGTTTAATATCTGTGAAGGTATGGTTGTGTAGTATACAGGTCTTATTTATGTAGTATAAAACTGTATAAACAAGCTTCATTTAAATAACTTGATATTGAAGAAAAGCTTGAATATAAATACTTACTGTAATACTTTTTAATATTAAGAATAACTTGATATTTAAAAAGAAACACAGTGGCACATTTGATTTGCACTTTTAATTAATACATATGTAAAAATATGTAAAAAAGGGGTGAAATACACCTTCTAAAGATTACTCGAGAAATAGCATATCAAAGAAAGAAAGAAAGTAAAAACAAAAATTAACTACATACTCACACTTAAGTGTATGCTATAAATTTCTAACGTTTTCTGTGTAAACTATCGTGTCAGAAAAACATTTTCGATCCACTGATACCGATATCTCTAGGTTTACCTTACACTTCTTACAAGTTCGTAAATCTAATTCTCAGTCCTCCTGTTTATTTATTATACTCATGTTGAATAGGCCCGGGAATTTACAATTCTACTTTCTTCGCGGGGTTGCGGTGCTTTCTTGAGAGTTTCTTCTGTTCTGAAACCCCTGCAGGTCACATGTATGTATAGATTCTAAATCTGCAATTCAGTCATTTGAATATTTGAAACTTTTTGTTAGGGGAAAAGGAACTATAGCTTAAGCTTTAAGTTTAGGGATAAACATTTACTTCTCTAACTAAATAATATGTTCAGTTCATTAGCATATACTATTTTATTGACAATTTTATATAACACTTTTTTTTTTTTGCATGAATAATGCATAAATTTTCATGAGTGACTTATTTCACTTTTTCTTTACAAAACTTAATTTTTTTTTACTTAAAAACAAATAAGCGACGTATTTGTTAATTTAATGAAAAGTATTTCATGTATCACAAAATAAATAGGATCCTTTCTAAAGAGCAGCATAATAGCTATTTGCTAATATAGTTTAATAGTATTAATTTAGTATTACTATAATAACTGTTTAATAATACTGTACATAAACTATAATAGATTACTATTATAACTAAATTTAACCAATACTGTAATACTGTAACCGGCTTCCGACTACTCTCTGGCAAGCTCCTGTGCGGTTCAGGAGAAAGGATCAGTTGGCCTCGAGGCTCTTACCCCGGGGAAGTGCACCGCAACCTGAGCTCCACTGAAAAATATTTAGTTTATAGTCTCTCATCCCGAGAGGATTATATTTAGCCCAAACAGGGGTATCACTTGACATACGGATTTCTCACTCGGAGTGGAAGTATCTTTTCGCGCACCCTGCGCTTACCTGAGTGTCGGACTTTTGGCTTAGAAAGGGAATCCTTCCACGAATCTACAATTAATTATATATGTCTTTAAATGGGCTAAATATTACATGACTCTAATTGTATGTGTGTATTGTGTGTGAGTGTGTAAATAAAGTTGTGAGTTCTCTAACCTATACTATACGACCTGGTGGCCAAGTCGCTAATGCTTTGGCCTTTGGTACCACAGACTTCAGGCTGGAATCCTGGTTGTGGCATGGATGTTTGTTAGTGCTTAGGAATCCACTTTAAAGTGTAAGTTCCAATCTGTTTAACCCTGGTGTGCACAAACTGACAGTAAAACCACAAATCATACTAAAGTGTTCCTCAAGTATATCAACCCAGCTACACCGATTTAAAATCTGGTTGCTTAATCTGTACACTACAGTACCAGTACTAACCGCTCAATAAAAGAAAATCGGTCTTTACTCTAAGGAAATCAGAAAAATAACATTGACATTTTTCAAAATAGTCATTTTCTTCATAATATAAAATCCTTTTTGGACAGTATCAATTGTGCTTAGAATTTAAATTTCTCTAGATGTGATTAATGCTAAATCTGCAAAACACTTCTACACGCAATCGTTTTTTATTTAATAACAACTTTCAGTGTTATATGCTTTATAACATTATTTCCGATTTATTATGTAATGTCAGTCCGTAAAAATGTCACTTGATTTGCTTAATTTAATTTCAATTAAAAATAATGAAATTTTTTATAATACGAAATAATATGTTGTATAGTAATCCATACTCTGAAATTGCTATGAAATTCAAAAATATTCCACAGAATGTTAGATTGATGAAACTCTCTTCACATAAAAGAGTTTTTCGAAAAATGTAGGAATATTTTAGGGAAAAAGGACCTTGAAAGGGAAATGAATTGTGTAATGGCAGACCATTTCGTTTCTGCCAAAAATGACACTTGTTTTGCTTATTTTAATTTCAATTAACAGTTATGAATTTTTTAATTGGAAAATTTTTTTGCTGTATAGTAATCCATACTCTGAAATTGTTCCGAAATTCTAAATATATTCCGCGTAATGTTAGTCCGATACAACTCTCCCCGAATAAAAAGAGTTTTCTTCCCCCAAAAAGCAGATATTTCAGGGGGAAAAAAACACCTTGAAACGGGAAAAAACCCCAGATATTTCAGAGAAAAAAAAAAACCACCCTATATTTTAGAAATCGATAGAATAGCGTGGGATGAACCCTGCTTTTTAAGGTTGAATAGAAAAAAACTGTGAAACAAACAGTCCTTTCGGCAAGATGTAAGAAACTCAGGCCAGTAAAGAGACAGTGCCGAAAGGGCTTTCTAACTGCAGATGAAAGTTTACTTCCTGTAAAGACGTACGAATTTGACAAAGAAATTGGATATTGGGCTGCAGGGAAGCCTCAGAAATATTGAAACGAATATCATTTTGATGCAGTTAGGAAGCTTTAGCGAAGTTTCCTTCTGAAAGAAGTTTCTTCATCCAATGTCTTTAGGAAAACTACAGCCCCTTACAGATCAGAGTGCATATCATCACTGAATTATTTCACCAGTTCATATTCGACCGGCAAAGTTCTTATCAAATAACAAATAGTTTATTAAAGAGAGTACTAATATAATAGTTTACTAAAGAGATTGAAAGATAGAATTCTGTAATGGCGTTATCTAATTAATTCACTTTAATAACTTTAATGTGACTGCACTTAATATGATTTATCACTAATTTAAAGGTTATTGTTAATAAGATTGTAAATGGGTGAAACATTCGAAATATATTTTTTCACCGTGTTTTATCTATGTGAAGCTATCTGTTTGAAGTTATCTCCTCGTGATAGCTACATTCAATATTGCGTTATCAAAAAATATCGATTTAAGTGGTGTTATATACGTTTGTAATAGAGAATTTTTGAAGTCACACACTAATAAACTTTGTCTAATAAAAATATAAAATGCATTAGTTAGTATTTCCAACTTTAAGACTCTTACATGGCAACTTTTTGTAGGGAATATTATTTTCAGAATAATTACCATTTGCAATTTTCATTTTATTTTTTCACTATGAGTCATTTCACACAAAATTAAAAATGTCTTTAACCGAATCAGTATTTTAAGTTAAAATTCTTTATTGAATCGTTCACGATTAAATGCTCTCTCGTTCGAAATTCTTTTAATTAATTTTATTAATAGTTGTTTAAAATATATTTCTAGTTAGGCTAATCAACTGGAAACTCTAAATCTAAATATGGTATCTTAATAACATCAATTATAGATAATTGCTTCATCATTAAAAAGTCCCTTTTGATGTAGCATAATTTACTGTTTACATTTTGCGGATTATACGTTAAATTACCATAACATTTTAACGGGGTGGTTTTCAAATAGCTACATAAAATCTGTGCACATTTTTTCTTCGAAAGAGTTATAAAAATAATTCAATAAGGCCATTAATAAAGAATGTTTTTTGCAAATAAAAATGATAAAAAATATAACTAAAAATAAAAAAAATATATTGACAGAATTTTATGTAAGAGAAAACGAATAATCTTCTAAACATAACAGTTTTAGAAGATGGAAAGTAACCAGGATAAAAAAATATACAAAATGCATTTTACTTTGAAATGTACTAGTGTGAAAAAGAAATCTGGCATGAAGTCATAAATAATTAAAAAGATTTTACAAAAAAAGGCCAAAAATAAACTGCAATACTAATCAAGAGTTTCAACTCTCAGCAAATATAAGGATAACATCATAAAAAATGATATATATATATATATAGATATAGATATATACAATGTCGTCTTCCACCATTTTGCATAACACAGATCTGGTTTCAGGTAACCATTACCTTAAATTTATAACATAACTCTTTCTGCGTGTTTTGCCATCAAAATTTTGTTTTGGGTTTATAACACGGTTGTAAAAACAGAACTTGATTGTTATTAAAGGGCGAAGAACAGGCGCAAATCACTAACGGATTATACGCCACTGTAAATATTACATAATGTGGGTGCAGGTTGGGAAACCAGATTGTAACTGGTCGTGGTTGTGTTGAGATATTTGAGGCATAAGTTTGAGAACTCATAGCTTTATTTACACTCTCACAAACACCACACACATATCATTAGATACATACAATATGTAATGTACAATATGTAAGGCATATGTAAAAACAGATAATTATAGATTTGTGGAAAGACTCCATATCTAAGCTGAAACCCCGATAGTTGGTTACGCGCAGGGAGCACGAAATATGCTTCCTCTACGGGTGAGAATCTGTAGGTCAACTAATGCTTGGATGCTTTAAATATATTTCCGGTAGAGTTGTGAGAAAATAAACTAAACGTTTCTCAGTGGGTTAATCTGTCAAATCTGCCGTTAATCTGTTCAATTTATTTCACATTTACGAAAGAGGAAGTATTATCTTCAGTTTCTTAGATAAAGAAAAGAATTTAAATATATCGCAAAAAACAGTTTGTTAGGACAGCATAAATAATGATTTTATTAATAGTATTTTATTATAAATAATGAATTAATTTTTTGCCTGACATTCATCTAATTGTGTTTCATTATATCCCGTTTACTTTTGTTTAAAGAGAGACATATGCTAGTTTTTTACTATTATTTGAGTAGTCATAATTTAATCATTTATAATGGAATATTAATGAAATCTTGTTTCTTTATGTTGCATGCAATAGTATCGTACGAAAGTTAAGAATATATTAAAATATCAATTACAGAGAATTAATGACTCTTCGTAATAAGAATAATTTATTCAATATATATTAATATTGGTTCAGTGTTTAGCCTCAGTGAAAAAAACAAATTGCATCATGAAGATAAAATTTTGTTTAAATGTTCTAACTGTTATTCTTTAACTGTTAACTTATTTTAGCGCCTTTTATTGCAATCATTTTACAAATTCTGTAAAAGCCAAATTTACATAAACGTTTTTTTGAGCTAATTTAAGTAATCATAATTTAATTATTTGTAATGGAACATTAATGATATTTTATCTACATTACTTGCTACAATATTATGTTCCGTGAAATAGAGTTAGACGAAAATGAATAGTATACTAAAATAATAATTACAAAAAAATAACCATTCCTCGTAATAACACTGTGTCCGAAAAGTAAGACCAATTAATTGAGCAAAGAACTTGAATTAAATGTTGTTAGCTGAAACGTATAGAATGTTGTAGAAGGCATTGGTGAGCATTCCTATATTGGAAAAATATGTTTAGAAGTGATATACACAGTTAAAAAAAGGTACGCGTTGAAGACGAAGAGGCCTCTGATCGACCATCAACCTAAACCGACGAAGCTCACGCCCAAAAATGTAAAGATTTGGTTCTTGTCAACCGTCGATTTACAATTAGAGATATTGCTGCTGATGTTGGAATTTCAAAAGGATCGGACAATTTCATTTTGGGCCTCAAACGAGTCCAATCTCGATTGGTTACCGAAAACACTGAATACGTTAGCAAACACTGCATTGATTATTCATGACTTTTTGGACAAAAATGAAGCCCATATCGTTCCACAACCACCGTATTCACACCGTGCGACTTTTGGCTATTCCCTAAACTCATAAGACAACTCCGGGGACACAGTGCTGTGCGCTTTGAAGGCCATCTAGGCCAATGTCTTTTTTGCATGCATTGATGATTGGAAAAAAAGCGTTGGCATAAGTGCATTGTGTCGGAGGGGATTACTTTGAAGGCGATGAAATAAATTTGAAGAATAAGTAAAGAGTTTTTGAAAAAAATTAATTGGTAGTAGTAAATGATTATTATTTTTATTTGAGTGAAAAATTTAGTTATTCATGAAGATAAAATTTTGTTTATTTTAGTTATTAAACTATTTTAGTGTATTTTATTGCGATCATTTTTCACAAAAACTTTTTAAAATGCAGATGAAATAAATTCATCTCAGATGAAATAAATTTCTCAGATGAAATAAATTTTATTCCAAGAGTACGTAAGCTTTTAAAAAATTCCAATTTGAGAAAAACACAAAAATCAAATTACGCACTTATTATATCGAAAACAAAACCTTTATTTGGACTAAACATCAATTCTCTGCAGTTTTGCACCTTAGTTACTTTTTTATGCCTAGCTTTTTTTTTAAAATTTGTATTTGCTTAATAGGTCGAACAATATAATGTGTGTTTCCATAATTACTGCCTATAGCTTTGAAAAAACTAAAATGACTTCGAGTACAACATTAATATATATCTATTATAATAGAATTTACTATAAACAATAAAAGATGCCATAACTTGGGTTGGGTTATCATTTTACTTCGCAGCTATTAAAATTCTCTTTGGAATTTTGGGTATTTATGTCTGTTGACTTAAAATATTTACATTGTTGTACTTTGACATTATACATTTATATACATTTTTATACATTGTCTCGATTAAGAGATAAAAAAGGCAAAAGAAACAAATATTTAGCATAAAAACAAATTATATATATCTAGGAAAACAATGTTTAAGATGTGACGACAAGTTTAAAAAAGCACAAAAACCCGAGCGGCATTTTGTCTTTTTATTTTATAATGCAAACAGAAACTGTTATTTTTAGAATTTCTTGATAAAGAACGAAATTGTCAATAAGAATTGATCTTCTTCTAAACATGATACATTTTTGTAGCATAAAATGTCTCTTTCAAAGTTTTGTTCCATGCATACTTAAGTCAAAGAATAACATAAAGAACAAACAGAGCAGAAATGAAGCAGAAAACAGTAAACTTTGGATAGCTGCACTTTTGAGATTGGAAAAAGTCTTTTAAGAAACATTACGTGGTTCAAATGTAAACACACTAAGTCTTTAATCCAACGCAATTACGATTACTTAACTGCTATCACGTTCTGAGGTTCTTACAAAATAAAATAGAAATATCTATTGTAAAGCAGCAGATGACAGTTAGCGTGAGTGGCCTTGAAATGCTGTATATTGTACATTATATGAGAAGCATAATTATCTGATTTATATTAACGTAACCTATATAAACTATTTGATTTTAAGTACAGAAAGATGTATTTTTATTTTTCTATTATAAAATTGAAACATTGAAATTCTATGACGTTCGTCTCTCTTTACAAATAATGATTCTTTCATTTAAAAAGTTGATACAACGTCAGAATATCTAGTTCAGTATTTGTCCTTTATGGGAACAGAATTTTTCTGGAAAAGTGCACCATGAGTGGAAAATATAATTTAAACACGCATTTCACGTTCATTTTCCGGCGATGCCACTCGCGAACGTCAAAGGATTAATAGGGAAAAATCACGCATTTTTTTTTCCCTTCCATTTTCCCTCTTTTTTCCTCAGAAATCTGAAATGGGCCAATGGCGTTAAGGAAAAGTGCACGAGCGATCACTTGAGCTGGCAACTCACTTTTCTGAAGTCCCGGAAAATAAACTTTTTTTTTAGATTTTGGAAGCTCCATATATTCTCGGATGGATATTGGTGAAACACGATAAATCAATATTTGTAATATGGAATCATCTGTTTTACTGGCTGAAACACACCCTTTATTTTTCTTGTTTGTGACTGAAAACTTGAACTTTTTTTTTTAACTTTTCTCTTCTGTGACACGATGTAATTTATAATTCTTCTATAGTAATTATAATTTTTTTCATTATTACCATCATAACTTTCATAAAACCACCAGAATTTTATTATCTCATAAAGAATTTCGTCTGTAGCATCTATCTAGCAAAAGAATTGTAGAAATAAAATAGTACTTTTAATACCTTTATAGAATAATTATAGAATACGTTATATTTAAAATAACTTATTATGTACAGCAACCTCTTAAAAGCATACCAAGCTCCGAAGTAATTATTTTTCCCTATTTATAAATATCATTAAAATAAGATTTAATTCTAAACCAAAACAAGTTGAATTCCGGCAACTGTTTCGAAACGAAATCTTTCAGGCGCAGATGTAATGACTTTCGAGCCGACATTTTTCCTGATTTAATACCTCCGATAACAAAGACTATCATTAAAATACAAATACTTCAGTTCACAATTAACATCGAAATTTTGCGTTTAAATCTGGGAAACTAAGGGAATAAAATATCTGTAATGAGAACAATTCTTTGTGAATATCCGAAACATTCTCTCATTTTCCCGGCGTTGTTTTGGCTTACGCTGAATAAACAAAACATTTTGCACCAAACGAGAATGGATATTATGAAAAATTTAATTCCCTACAGTCGTGTAATCTAATTGTTTTCTAAAATTTCTTACTCGTTAATTATGAATTAAAGGAAAGGTGTGAGTTTTATTTGAACAAGATTTAACAATATTTATTTATTCAAACCTTAAAATAAACTACCTAAGGATTTTCAAACTGAAAGTAATGAATATTTTATTACTTAAAACTACAGTTATTTATTCCGTTTCATGGATATTTTAAAAAAGAAGATGACCAATTATTTTTAGAGATAACCAGCATACAATTTTTATTCATATTTAAAATTTACAAAATAAAGATTCTGTTGTAAAAATTATTACAAACCGATAAATAATTTATGCATAGATAGAACAAAATAAATTTTATTCAGGAGGAAGAAATCAAATTCAAATTCAACATGTATTTTACTGGAAAATCCATTTATCTAGTGATCAAAATAATATAAATTTATAAAATATTTTATATTTCTTTTAAGGCAGAAAAAAAGTTATTCTAAAAAATATGACTTAAAAACTTTTTAAAACAAATTAACAAAATATTAATTGCTTTTTGCATAGAAATTGATTTTCTTTTTAGTAGTTTTAAACATTTACGTTATATAGTTTTACAGTATTTTTTATACTTCATGTTTATTTTGTTCCTAACTTTATTCGTAAAATATTCGCATGGAAATTTTACATGATGTAAACGTAAAATACTATTTCTTAAAATTAGAAAGCTGTTATATTTTCAGGCGTATTTTAATGGAAGCGTACGTAAGAGAAGTTATTTGTGAAGAATAGCGTACGTAAGAGAAGCGAAGAATAGCGTACGTAAGCCACCGGTTTGCATTCTCTTTCAGTGGAACAGATTGCCTAAAACTTTGCGGACGTCCACGGTGCAAGCTAACAACCGCATTACATTTGCATTAACTTGGTGACCAGATCAACGCCTTGCCATTTCTTAACACTATTTTTCGCCTATTTATTTCGAAGAAGTTTACCTGGCAGAGCATGTATCAGCTGAAAATGTCCTGCCTATAAGATCGAAAACATGAAATATACAAATAGAAATTCCAGTGCTGGAAATATTGTCTTGAAAAACTAACTTTCTCTCTAATCGACTAAGGGACGGACTACTGTTTGAAGGATTTCATATTCTGATAGATTATGCGCATGCGTTTTGAAATGACACACATTAGCCACATGAATTAATTTTTCATGTTCTTTATGGATATCTCCATCTATATATTGTAAAACGACAGATTTGTGAGTGAGTTTTTATTTCTTGAAAAGTACAACATCGAGAATTCTTTTATTATGTCTTAATCCATTATTCTTTTATCAGCTGCCTAACCAATTTTGCAGATAAGTTTTTTTTGAATGGAATTTTTACAGCAAATTTACATTTTTAAAATCTATGCTTCATCTGATTTAAGTAAAATTTAATTTATTCTCACAAAAATAATTTTTATTGATAAATCTTTTCCACCATTTTCTCCAACTGGATAGACGAACGCTATTTTGATAATTGGGACTATAAAGATCCCACAGACGGTTGACACAGACAGAGCGGTTGACTAGCCTTTACGTCCTTTGTGATACCGACCATACAGGCAGAACTTAAGAATTTTCATTACTTTCCCCCGTAAGAAATATAAAACATTGATATTTATATTATTTTTATACATATTGGATAAATTACAGATTAAAACACATTAAAAGTTATACAATTCCGGCCCAAAAAGAAAAATATGATGTAACAATGTAAAATCTAACTATTCATTACATTTAACTCTGCAAAATATGTTCGACACGACAATTTTTAAAAGTAAAATGCCATTTAAAATTAAATATTCAGTATTTCTTTATTATTATGTATAAAAGATATTAATGTATTCAATAGCCTAAAGACAATTTTCACTGAATATAAAATACAATAAATATATTATGCATACAATAAAAAAGAAAATTAAAATTTCTAATGCATTAAAATTATCTTCGTCTATTATATGTCCGAAAGATTATCATAAAAGTTACTACAGAGATGAAAATGTTTTTAAATAAAATATTTATAGCACATGCTGAACTTGAAAAAACCTTTACATCCATGCAAAGTCTATGTAACTTATTAAAATTTAAATCCTTCTTGAACGTTAGAACTATTTTGCATGATAACTACTTAATATATACAGTTCAGCAAAAACTAGTGGCTGTTATCAATTCATCCCATCAGACATAAGTGAGCTTATTAATATGATAAAAAGAAAAGGGCTCCAGGCCATTTTATTCAAACCTGTTTGTATCTGAAGGGATAAAAATAAAATTAATTTGAAGCATGTCTGAGTATGTCTACGACGGATCTACCTTCTTAATAAAATTGAGATATCCTGTCATATATATGCGACATAATTTTTAATACAGTGACAGAAAATGTTTACGTTCGCTTTTTATCATAACAATGCGCACTTTAAAAATAATTTACGCAAATATCTCAAGTAGTATTTCATCTTTCATGAATCTGATTAGTGAAATGGCAATCTATTAATAGATATCATCTCGGGCAGTCGAATTGAAAAACATTTCAATATTTATGGAATAAATTTGGTAGAATTTTTCAAAATTTCTAAATTTTCATCAAAGAGATAGCACGTAAAATTTTTGTTTCATCAGAACACCTTAAGTTTTAACCATTGATACATTCTAAAGGAAAGCAACATGATATTTACTGTAAATGGTCAGTAATTGTATTTACAAAATAAGTTTTCTTGTCAACCATTACAATAATTGAATTTCAATTTCATTTTCAGTAACCAATGGACAGATCATTCCAGACACAAAGGCCATTCATTTAAAATTTTGGCTGATCAATAATCTTTTATTCGTGTGTTATCATTCATGCTTTCTGTAGTAGTAATAACGTTCATTTTCGTTGGAAAATTTTGGTTAATGGAAATAAGATATGAAAATACGACGTCATGGAATGATTGGATGAATAGAAATAAGCTATAAAAATACGTCGTTAAAATAAAAAATTACATTTTTGGTTAGCTTTAGATGGAAATAAAATGTAAAAATATGACATCAATATAAAAAACCGCAAAAAATAAACGATTTTCTTTTTTGGAAAAATGCAAGCTTATTAACAAATCCTGGGATTGTAATTGTGGTAAACTTCATTTTTTTAATGAAGTAACATTCCATTTTCAAGTTTGCGATTGATTTTAAAGCAATGACTTATCGTTAAGCAGAATTCGTGAAAAATGGGAAAAAGTCTAAAAATTGAAAAACCATGACGGCGTCACCATTTCAGCAGTCAGAAAGTTATCTTTTTCATTGATTCAATAAAGCTCGTGCTACAAATATTTGTGCAAGTGAACTATTTTTGAAAGAGAAGGCAATAAAAATTGCTTCTAAACCTGGAATTTCAGGTACACAGCTTTAAAAGTTCTTCAAATCTGCTTGCATGAAATTCTTAAAGGTGATTCTGAGGTTGCCCAAAAGTGGGTGGAAGAAATCTTTCCGTCTTGATATAAGACTGTTTATAGCAAAGATATTTTTAATGTTGACAGGTTGTTTACAGAATTTGTTTTCCTGAGGAAACATTTTTAAGTAAAATATGAATGATGTTAGAATGAGAAACTGTTGGAATTGCGCTAGTGTTCTACTATTTACGAATTCAGAAGTTAAGGGGAAATTTGACTCAATTAATCAGTACAAAATGTAAAAATACCAAGGTGCTTCAAGAATGTGAAAACTTTTCACACTTAATACAATTAAAAACAAAATTCTTAGATGATGAGAAAAAACTTTTTGAGCATTTTCTTCGCAAATTGGGCAGACAAATCCTACTGTTGAAACGTAAATTTTTACATTTTTGATTAATCAACTGCCTCTTTAATAAAATTAAAAAAAATGTGCCAGTGGAATTTTCCGCTGCACTGTGTACAACAGTTTTTGTTATTTAGGGAAGTGATTAGCATTGAAATGAACTCTTGAAAAAATCTCTTCTAATGATAGAATGTGGAGGCAGGAAAACAATCGATTAATGTTCTAAAAGTCCTTTATGTCATTTCTTCTGAAAGAAAGTTTGGATAAAAGTATTTCTTCTTTTTCTTCTTTTCTTCTTTTCCGGAGGACAGTGGTGACGAATTGAGCGGAAAAAAAGGTACCGCAGAATCTAAGGTGTGAGACGTGTTCTCTCCATGTCAATTATAAACCAAAATTGTCTAGATTTCTTATAAATACATTGACATCAGAGTTTGATTGTAAGTGATTTGATAAACTAGAATTTGGCTAATTCGAATAACGAAGAAGAACATGGATTGTCCTCTGCAATAGAAGCTATTCAAGTTTTGAAAGCAGTGAAAAGGTTTCTTACAAATAGTAAAGAGCAAGTGAGAAGTTTATAAACACTATCAATTGATTTAGCTTGATGCAATTTGTGTTATACTTGATAAAAATAAGACTATGAATAAACAGATTTTTAAAGCATAATTTTAAAAGTTTTTGCCTAAACCATTGTAAAAATAAAAGTATATAACCACTATTTGTCTTTGTTTCATGCTCAGTGTTTTGTTTCGTTCAAAATCGATTTAATGATTTCCGCATATAGCGATATTCCCCTTCTGTTCTTTGACTTGTACTAATTGGGGTTCCATTTTATTTGAAAAGATAAGAACACCAATCGACGCCAAATATTATAAAAAACTAATAAAGAGTTCAATAACAGTCATTTCCTTAAACGAGCTAATTCTTGAGGGGAAGAAGGAATATCGGGAGAATATCTTATTATTATATCAGATGTAATAAAAAAATTAATAGGAAAACAGGTCATTATTTTTTTTTTAGTGTTCTTTTTTGGTTTCAAATATCTGAAAAGAAAAGAGTAAAGGAGCGGTATCCATTACCTCAGAGGTGTAAAGCAATGAGCTATAAAGAAATGAAAAGGGTTCCATTAAGAATAAAATGTTTAAGAAAAGAACTTGAGATATCTGGGACTTCATAAGTTGCAATCCTATAATTTGGAACTGTTACATCTGGCAACATTCCAGTTAGAATAATATTTATTACAGATAGCATGTAACATAAAAAGTATTAGAGAAAAAAATGAAAGGAAGATTGTATTACTGCTATAAAAATGCCATTATGATCTTTACAACTCGTTCGTTGATGTAGTCAGACTGGGCAGTTTATTAAACAATCAGATTCCCCAATGGATGCTGGATGAATAATCTAGTAAGCATTACTACTACTACTACTACTACACCACGCATATCAGTGTGTCTAGGGCTGAGTTGCCCCATTACAGTTTGGGAATGACGTGGGTGGGAAGTCTGATTGGGCTCCGTGACGCTCTTATTGTCACATGAGACTGTGATCTACTGCTTAAAATGGATTACGAGCCACAACAACATCCATGATCCATCCATTTCGGGATTCGAACCCGAAAGCTGTTGTTCGAGCGCTAGAGTTATAGCCACTCGGCCATCAGGCCCCATTAGTAAGCATGCAAACCAAGAAAAAAAGTTAATCTTGAAGAGATGAACACATGTAATGCCAAATGAACATGGACATCATCTTGCTCTTAAACTCAGTTGAGATAAAAAGTAATTCATTATTCTGCTGCTAATTCTGCATACTGGGAATTCTTACCAGCGACATCGGGAATGATACGTGTCTGTAACGCATAGCATTAAGAGTATTAAATATGCTGCATGAGCCATACAGTTTCAGAGAATCATTTTGTCTCAGAACTTTTCATCCGAAATCAGTGAACATAATTCAAACTAATGTAGGGTATCAACTTGAAGCGTAAAACATTCTAAATTACAAATCATCTTTATTCGGTTCTTCACTGCAGCATTAAAGCTTTGAAATCTGAGATTTAAAATGATTAATAATCATAACCGATACCCTCACCAAGACGGCTCCTTGTCCAATATGAGAAAAAAAATTAGCTAACAAATTTCCCATGAACAAATTGTAATGAAAAATGCTTGAAGGTATTGAAAAGTTAAAGATGCAGATGTTGTAAATTTGATCTTAGTTATTATTGGTAGGTCTTAGTTCCCAGGTTTTTAGATCTTTTAAGAGGTATAATTATCACGCATTTTTAGGTGTCTGTTATAAAATCATGAAAATTTATTAATAAGAGATATTTTGTCAAATTCTACATCGAGTCTACTACCTACCACTAGTTAACAAGCAGTGCCACTAGGTCTTAAATAGGGTCTTTCGCATTAATTCTTGAGCTAAAATGATTTTTAAATCGCGTTTACATTTAAATATGGATACTTGTTAAAATGAATTTATCTTATTAGAAAATTAATATACTACTGTGTCCAATTTTCTATTTAAAATTCACGGGGCTTATGGAATTTCAATTTTTTTTTTTTTCAGGTTGCTGGCACAGTCCTTGACATCTATGTGAAATTTAACGTCAAAATATTCATTAGTGTTTGAGTTGCGCTGGGCTTTGTGAGACGCTAAAACTGATTACGGCGATTTTTGAAATGTCTGAATTCATTAAGCAAAGAACTTGCATTATTTTTTATTTCATTATTTTTTTTTTGCGGAAACGTATAGAATGTTGCAGAAGGCATTCGATGAGCATTTGTATAATGGAAAGAAATGCTTAGAAGTGATATAAACAGTTCAAAGAAGGCAGAGAACGCGTCGAAGATGAACAGCCCCCTTGTTGCCCATCAACTTCCCGACGAAGCTCAAGACCAAAAAAATTAAAGATTTGTTGGTTGCAAACCGTCGATTTACACTTTTTTTTATCTTACTTTTACTTATTTTTAGTATTTTTAATTTTTTAGAGTACCATCTATTTAATTTTTTAAACTTTAATTTTTATCCAATATTAAGAGGGGCCTGAATGGCCGAGTGGCTGGCTTTCTGGCGCTCGCTACCACAGGTTTTGGGTTCGAGTCCCGGTGGTGCCATGGATGTTTGTAGTGGTTCGGAATCCACTTTAAAACCGTAGGTCCCGGTCTAATATGATCGTAGAGCGGTCCGGGTGCATTGCTACTCCGCGTCTGTGGCTTATCTTCAAGTTACAAGCGCCCCCTGGGTAATGCAAAGTGAATAACGTCTGTGCAGCGCTTGCCTTAATGTATCCAAGACCAAGCTGTCTAAGTGTCTGCCAGCTTCATTAGAAAGAAGAAAAAAAAACTAACAATTAAGCGGCCAATTAAAATCGTAAATTTACATATGAATTAAGATGAGGAGGTTAAGGGTCTATCCTAATTGGTACTCCGTAATCCGTACTCCAGTTACCAATTGTTTTTAGGGCTCTTATTATGACTTAAAAGTTAAAAGAAGTTGTGCTATTGTTCGTCTATATGAATAAATTGTAATTATTGCATTATGAGATATGCTCTTTTAATGATGTTATGATAAACTCTTTGTTAATTGCATTCATTCAGTTTCATACAACTCAAAGAGCATGAAGAAAATCCATAAATTACATAAAAGAAGTACAGTAAAGAAATTCTAATTATTTCAGTACTCATGAATGTCACTCACAGTTAGATAATGAGGTTGGAAAAGAAATGCCTTAAGAATTGTCTGAAGTTGTTCATTTTGCTGTAATTAGCTAATATTTTAATATTTTAATTAGATATCTACACTCAAGAGCCAAGACATTATGACCACCTGTCAATAACGAGTTGGCCCACCTAGGGCGCGCAACACAGCTCCAACCGGCCTTGGCATGGATTAATACCATCACTTAATACCAGTTAAATACCGCTTCCACCTGATCACGTGCCTTCCACGTCATCCAGGCGAGTTCATTGCAAAATGTAGGGGTGGTCATAATGTTTTGGCTCTTCAGTGTATTTGCGCGTAAATACACTCCTTATTTGCTTACACACAAGACTTCATTTGAGGAACTGCTTACCTTAGACACTCTATCTTCTTTCCTTAAGCATTTACACGGGTGAAAACACTGATCTGTGATTCTGGAGATGAGGTATTCACTTTCCCGTGTCAATGGCTGGAGCATGATAAATATTCAGGGTTGGATACTGATTTACATTGCATTGGTTTGGATGTGGATTAGAGAATGCCAGAACTTCATTCATGTGGCTCCAGTTTATGATGAATGAAATTGTAAATGCAAGATATTTCTGAAAATCAAAATATGCTTTACTATTTCTCTTCTTTACTATTTCTCTTAAATTCCCCTGTTAATCGCTTCTGTATTCACTATTTCTGTAAATTTTATTTCTGTTTCTACAAATATAAGCAGTTTTATGTTATTTTTTAACATTTGTTTTGGTCTCTCTCTCATTTTTTAAAATTTTGTTTATCTCTCTCACTATCATTTTTTGTTACTTTCTTTGCTATTGTATTATTTTAGATTCCTTCAAAGAATTAAAATGCACCTGTATTTTTTTTATAAAGATTCATTTTATGAATTGAATAATAATAAACCATTTAAATGCCACAGTCATTGATGTTGGGAACTTTTTAATTTCGCTCTCTTATCTTTTTTTTTTTTTTTTTTTTTACACATTATTACACATATATATATTATTTTTAACGGAGTGACAGCTCCATGGTGGGCCCACGCCTTCAACCATATTCCAGAGCATGAGATAATGTTTTCTTTTTACAGGGTAGTATGCTGAGCTATATCCTCAGCAGTCATATTAAACCGGGAAACATGGTTTGAAGTGCATTTAGAACCACTATAAACATCTATGGCACCAAAGGCACAAATATCCATGCGTCGAAGACTATGGCACCGAGCACCAGAAAGCTAGTCACTCTGCCATCAGGTCCCATACACACACACACACACACATTTTCTCTCTCTCTCTTTCTCTCTCTCTATATATATTTATATGTGTGTGTGTATGTATGTATACATGTATACACATATACGATTGGAATAATGTGTATAAGTATGTTGCACTGACAGGCAGGGTGCCTAATTTAACTTTCACAGTAAGCGCAGTACAAGAAAATATTCATCAGTGATACGCAAATACAGCGTAATTACCCCCTGCAAGCGGTGTTCATGTCACAACAATAGCCCACCGATGAGAAAATGAAGAGAAAACTTTGACTTCTTGGTGAATTTTTACGGGTGAACCCAATACGTGTGCGTTTTGTATGGTAGAAAATCAGATATATCCCACCAATTACATACATTGTCACATTCAGTTTTCGAATCTCCTTGTTCCTGAAAACTGTAACAGAAAATGACGCAGCAACAGGGTTAAAACTTGAGTTCTCCTGAAAGCATCTTTTCAAGGGGCCACAATTTGTAATAATTTAGAATATTCATGCGTTTTTTTTTCATACGTTGCGCATGTTCTCATTTGCCTTATCCTTTCCACGAATTGTGACAGGATTTATTAATTAACAAGAAATGTATAACATATTATTGAGATAACGACCATTCACTTTCTGAAATGAAAGCAATCCTTTAAAAGTAATTTCTCTCCTACAAACGATTTCCGAAAGGATCTGCCGTATCTCGGTAACATCATTCGACTCAGCAGGCTGAGTTCTGAAGATTTAAATAGTTTGCCATCCTCACGTTCAATACCAAGAGGAAATATATTTCCATCCATGGATCGTGTCCCCCACGAGGACATAATGTCGTTCGGCTCTGGTGCAGAATTTTCTTCATCAAAATTTTTATTACACTTTATGAGTTCATTTCTTCGTAAATAGATCCTCAGTGTCAGGAGAATAAAGGTGATTAATATTCTCATATGAAGATGCATATCAAAAATGTTAATGTATTCTGCTTTTAAAAGTACTTTCTCTGTTGAATTTACCGGTTGGATTCCATTTGAAGAGTAGAAAAACGTCTGCTTTTATGAATTGGAATGAATAGAAGTTATATAATGAATTAACATATTTTGTTGCTAACTTCTTCGTCATATAGCAGCAGTTAATGATCTTTTCGTGGGGCAGAAATAAATATTCATTATCCATTGCACTTTGGATCTTGGGAATTTTATAGTCATTATCTCGTTCCGCACTTCTCTGAGAACAAAGTTGTCACTTGCAACATATCTCTTTTTACGACAAGAAAATAATTGTATTCATTATAACATTCTATACAATTTAATCCAAAATATTTCTCACAGTGATTAATTACATCTACTAACTTTTCTTTCAAAACAAAAAAGCATTTATTCCGAAATAAAAAAACCAGTTTAATTTCTGTAAAGGTAAAAACTACATAAACAAGCTTCATGTAAATAACATGATATTGAAGAAATGTTCCAAAATTTAATGAGCAGGTGCTGCTTGTTTGAAACTAAATAATTAAAAACTAATTAACTAACTTTTGAAACTAATTAAAACTAATTAGCTGACTAACTTAAAGAAATTAACAAACTCCCTGGTACTACAGCCCATGGTAAGCTGTCTGCCTACTGGGAAAATTTTGATACAGGAGAGGGGATGAGTTTCTTTTATTTCTGATAGAGGAGTTTCTTTTTACAGGATAGGCTACAGGGTTGTTATATCATATGTTGCATTATTTGTAGTTATATTTACACGGCATTTATAAGCAAAAAGATTTGCAGTCTTATTGGACCGTGAACAAGTGTTTAAAGTTTTTGTATGAAACAAAGTGATAAAAAAATTGAAACTTACTAGTGTTGTTTTGAAAAAAAGAATCGTTCACTTGTTAGAAACCACCAACCACCACAATATCAGATAAATTGCAGATTCAGAGATTCGAAACACCACAAGTTTGCTGCTATAAGTTCTACCATTCGAAAAGAGTTATATTGTGATATAAGAGTAAGGTCGAAAATACTTCTTATAATTTATAAATCTTTTCTGACAAATGCAGCACCAGATTTATAAACTAAGGATTTGGCATACTTTTAAAATTCGCAGAAATGCTATCAAGGAAAGGCTTTCTAGATACGATAGATCAGTCTTCACAGACACAGGAATTTCGAGAGTTCTCTCTTCTTTTCATGTACACAATCAGTGGCAATCTAATAATGGAAAGTCTGGCGCTGAGGACCAAAAACTTCGGGTTCAAGTCTAGCGGTTCAAAATCCATTTTTAACCGTAGGTCACGGTCTCATATGAATGCACAGCTTTGAACGTAGGGCTGACAACCCTACCTCGTAAAAAGAAAGCATCTTCTGTCGCGAAATCTACCAGTTGACAGACGCCCTTGGCCCACCATAGGGTTGTTGCGCCGATGAAGAAGAAGAAGTATATTTTATTAATGCTAATCCTGCAAAAACCATTTCGCCCTACAAGTTTTTTTTCATTCGTCTTTGTTTTATAACAATTTCAATATTATATGTGATATAACATAGTTTCAGATTCAATATGTGATGCTAGTCAATTTCTTTTGTGTTAAAAATTACACTTAATTTTCTTATTTTAATTTTAATTAGCAGTAAGGCAATTTTTCTAATTGGAAACACTTTACTGTAAAGTAATCCCTAGTCTGAAATTGTTGAGAAATTCAAAAATATTCCATGAAATGTTAACTCGATACAATCCTCAGATAAAAAGAGTTTTCGAATAAAAGCAGAAATTTCAGGGGAAAAAAAGGACCTTGAAACGAAGAAAAAAAAAAAAAAACCCCCAACTATTTCAGAAGAAAAAACACCATATATTTCAGAAGGGGAAGAAAAAAAAAAAATACCATATATTTCAGGAATCGATACAATCGCGTAGGATGAGCCCTACTTTTTAAGGTTGAGTAGAAAGAAACTGAGAAATAAAAGAATCCTTTCGGCAGGATGAAAGAAATTCAGCCCATCAGAGAAAGAGTGTTAAAAAAGGGTTTTCTAACTGCCGATGAAAGTTTAGTCCCTGTAAAGACGTGTGAATTTGTCATTGAAATGGAATAATGGGTTGCGGGGAAGCGCAGAAATAGTGAAACGAATATTGCTTTGATGCAGTTAGGAAGGAAGTTCCCTACTGAATAGAGGCTCTTTGGCACAAAGATCGGAAGTAAATGCAATGCCTTTAGGAAAAATCTACAGCCATTTACAAATCAGATTACATATCATCATTGAATTCTTTCACCAATTCATATTCAAGGGGCGAAGTTCTTATCAAATAGCAAATACTTTAGGCACTACGATCTTCAAAAAGATTGAAGGATACAATTGTATCATATATTTATTTAATTATTCATTTTAATATGCCTGCACTTAATAAGATTTATCACTAATTTTAAGATTATCACTCAAATCTTATTACTTATTTAAAAACGTTATGTGCCTGAATTGCCGAGTGTTTAGCGCTCAGTCGCTAAGTGCCCACAGGTTTCGGATTCAAGTCCCGACGGTGCCATGGATGTTCGTAGAAGTTCGAATCCACTTTAAACCGCAGGTTCCGGTCTCATATGTCTGTAGAGTGTCACGGAGCCAAGTCAGACTTCTACTTACGGGTGTTTCATCACAACAGAATCTGCCCCTTTTTTTCCTTCAACCATAAGGCCGTGCAGATTCGTGCTCTTTCTAGATGTCTACCAAGTGGGATAAGAAGCAACAACAAAAACGTTATAAACTTTCATTTTATTATTTTGATAATATATAGTATGATATGGAAGATTTATGCATTAAAAGTAGAGGTGCATAATTATTTCTTGTATTTTTAAATAAACAGAAACTAAAAGAAAAAAATATTTTTTTTTTCATCAATTAATGCTGCTAAAATGATGTAATGACTATATTTTATATTATTATAATTATTGTAATATATTATAATGATCGTGCTGTAATGAAGTTTACGACTTGTCATCATGATTCAAAGCAGTACTTGTCAGAGCTTGTCAGTACTTGTCAGAGCTTGTCAGTACTTGTCAATTGAAGTACTTTGCCCCCTAAGCCAGAGGGTCTTGGTGTCCCAGTATTCATTGCTCCTTAAACGATATTTTAATCCTCTCTATATAAATAAATGTATATAATATTTAGTATGTCATCTGAATTTTCTGTACGTTTAACAGAAAAATCGCTGATTGAATTTCTGATTAACGTTTTAACGGAGTACTTTCATAGATGTTGTTAACGGCAGGGTATTTTGACTAATGTCCTTTGCCATTGTAACAGATTTGTAACTGATTCTATATTATGGGGAGGGGGGGATATTACTCGTCACCCATATTGTGTTCCTGAAATCTGGAACAATCTCTGGGAAAGTTTTTCCTTCCACTTATTTTATCTGCATAAGAGCAACTGTTGGACTTTCCGTCCTGTAAACAAATTATCCATACCTATCATAGAAACGGAACTTTGGGTTCGTCATCATTGCTTGCCGTGTTTCTGATGAAAACTTGAAAATTCCAACCGGTATCCATTAGGTAGTTTCAGTTCCTTTTCCCATAGATCGGAACAATAATTTTACATCAAGAATAAGAGAGTAATTGATTCAAACATTCAAAAATATTTTTTATCCATGCGAAGTTATATTGCATTAGATCTTGTCCCCCAGTGATAGCTACATTTAATATTTCGTTATCAAAAATTCGATCTAAGAGGCGTTATTTATGTTTGTAATAATGAAATTTTGAAGTCACACACTATTAAACTGTGACTAATAAAAATTTGAAATACATAAGTTAGTATTTTCAACTCCAAGACTCTTACATGGAAACTTTTTTTGTGGGGAATTTTCTTTTCAGAACAATTACCATTTGCAGTTTTTGGGAGATTTTATTTTGGTTTTTTCACTATGAGTCATTTTAACTAAAAATTAAAAATGTCTTTAACCGAATGAGTATTTTAAGTTAAAATTCTTTATTGAATCGTTCACGTAAAAATGCTCGCTCATAATTCTTTTAATTACCTTTATTAATAGTTGTATAAATATATTTCTAGTTAGGCTAATCAACTGAAAACTCTAAATCTAAATATGGTATCTTAATAATATCAATTATAGATAACTGCTTCATCATTAAAAAGTCCCTTTAGATGTAGCATAATTTAATGTTTACATTTTGCGGATTATACGTTAAATTACCGTAACATTTTATTGGGGTGGTTTTCAAATAGCTACATAAAATCTGTGCACATTTTTTTTTCTTCGAAAGAGTTATAAAAATAATTCAATAAGATCATTAATAAAGAATGTTTTTTGCAAATAAAAATGATAAAAATTATAACTAAAGATTAAAAAAAAAATATATATTGACAGAGTTTTATGTAAGAGAAAAACGAAAAATCTTTTAAACATAACAGTTTTAGAAGATGGAAAGTAGACAAGATAAAAAAAAATATACAAAAATGCATTTTACTTTGAAATATACTAGTGGATAAAAAATCTGACATGAAATTATAAATAATTAAAAAGATTTTTCAAGAAAAAGCCCAAAATGAACCGCTATACTAATCAAGAGTTTCGAATCTCAGCAAATATAAGGATAACATCCTATACATATATATATATATATATATATATATATATATATATATATATATAATTATATAATTATATTCATGAAAATTATCAGTGGCCTTAAGTGTGTAGGAGGACACAAGATTGCAAGACCAAATTAATCTGTTC